>PVIU01001298.1:41784-224046 GCA_004026605.1 Ondatra zibethicus | reverse complement strand
AGAAAGAAAGAAAGAAAGAAAGCAGGCAGCAGGCTGAACAAACTGATCAAACCATGGGGAACAAATCAGTAAGCAGCACCCCTCCATGGCCTCTGCATCAGCTCTGATTCCAGGTTCCTACCCTGCTTGAGTTCTTTTCCTGACTTCCTTTGATGATGAACAGTGAGTGATAGACAGTATGGCAGTTCACTAATCTTTTTGTGTAATGGAATTTCACATTAATATTACTTGTTAAACTTTTGTTTTTTAAAAGAGTTTGGATTCTGACAAGCCTAAAGAACCAGTGAAAAGATCTCCTCTTCGCCAGGAAACAAATATGGCCAACTTTTCTTACCGGTTCTCCATATACAACTTGAATGGTAAGATTTGATTAAGGAAAGTTTAAAATAATATACTGAGTTCTATAATACGGAAATGATAGAAATGCAATTCTAAGTATAAAACAGTATAAAAATTATATACATAATTTGACTGAGTTTTGTTTCTCCTTTTTAAAATTAGTGTGTGTGTGTGTGTGTGTGTGTGTGTGTGTGTGTGTGTGTGGTGGGGAAGCTATGCATATGAGTCCTTGCAGAAGCCAGAAGTGTCAGATCCTTTTAGAGCTAGAGTTACAGGTAGTTGTAATTGTGAACCATCTAGTGTGGGTGCTAGGAATTAAACTCAGGTCATCCAGAAGAAGAGCACATGTTCTTAGCCACTGAGCCAACCTGGGCTCTGTTGTTGATTTGTGCATATTAATTCAAATTAACTAAAAGAGTTCCAGAAGAACAAAAGCAACTAGAACGTAACAAATAGTTTTCTTGTCTTGTATTTAATACTTGATACTGTGTATGTTAATGAGAAAGCCCACATCAATCTGATTGTATTGTTTTCTGACTGGATTAAAGTAAAAAAAAAAAGTTTTTAGTAATTTTAAATCAGCTGGTGTGACCTTTCTTTAGTGTACCTAGCAACTTCTTAGTGTTTGGAGTAAATGTTCTAAGTTTTTTTTTTTTTACTTTTTTTCTCTTTATGCTCTTCTCTCTCTTGGTAGTACTTTATCTACCTGGACATTGACCATATTAATAGCTGTTTTGTTAGGGTTTCTATTACTGCAATGAAACACCATGACCAAAAGCAAGTTGGGAAGCAAAGGGTTTATTTGGCTTATACTTCCATATCATTGTCTATTAGTGAAGGAAGTCAGGACAGGAACTCAAACAAGGCAGGAACCTGGAGGGAGGAGCTGATATAGAAGCCATGGAGGGGAGCTGCTTATTGGCTTCCTCCCCATGGCTTGCTCAGCCTGCTTTCTTATAAGATCCAGGACTACCAACCCACGAGTGGCACCACCCACAATGGATTGAGCCCTCTTCCATCAATCACTAATTAAGAAAATGCCCTAAAGCCAGCTCTTACAGAGGTGTTTTCTCAATTGAGGTTCACTCCTTTCAGATTGTGTCAAGTTGACATAAAATTAGCCAGCATAACAGTACAAAGTTACCTAGGAGATTTGGTTAAAACCATGGCATAGTACAAGGTGTTTTCAGTATTTTATCTTTGAACTTACAACCTTATTTTCCTTCATAGAGATCTTAAAAGATGGACTATTTGCTTCAAAAATTCTCTTAAAATTTAAAACAAAACCAACTAAGTGCTTTATTTTATTGGTTTTAGACCCAGTGAAATATGTTCTTTTGCTTTTTTCCTATTGCCTGTGACAATTTATCGTAGAATGTATAGATTTTGATTATGTTCTGGAAACTTATGTCTTCTTTGTAGAAGCTCTGAATCAGGGAGAGACTGTGGATCTGGATGCCCTGATGGCTGATCTCTGCTCCATAGAACAGGAGCTCAGCAGTATTGGCTCAGGAAATAGTAAGCATCAAGTCACAGAACCAAAAGTCACTCAGAAGCTACCTAGCCGGCATACGTCAAAACATGGCTCTCTGAGAGGAGTAGGAGTATCATCTTCTTCTAATAGAACAACTACTAAACCTTCCCATGCTAACTACTCCCTGGATGACATCACTGCACAATTAGAACAGGCTTCCTTGAGCATGGATGAGGCCGCTCAGCAATCTGTAGTAGAAGATTCTAAACCTTTAATGACGAATCAGCACAGAAGGACTGCGTCAGCTGGCACTGTGAATGATGTTGAAGTACACTCTATTAGTAACTCCTCCCGTTCAAGCATCACTTCTGCAGCTTCTAGCATGGATTCTTTGGATACTGACAAAGTGGTACGCCCTCAAGAACTGGATTTGACAACACATCAGGGACAGCCAGTTACTGAGGTAAATAGATGGAATTTTCTTCCTCTGTTATTTTTGACTTTAAAATACAGAGAAATGAGTGGGGTTTTTTTTTTTAGTCTATTTTTTTTTAAACTGACTTTCTTCTTTAACATAAAAGTTTATCAAAAGTACTTCTCAGCTTAATAAAGCCACAGAAGAACTATATCACCAGTCAGAGTAGTGTCATGAAGGTAAGTTAGAAGAGGGTTAGAGTCTTCTTTCTGTCTTCTGACTTGTTAGAACCTTTGAATTAATGCCAGTTATTTCATATGATTAAAAAATGAATTATGATTTGCAAAACCATGAATACTTAATAAGCTGATAATTGTTTCTGACATGATTGAAATGAGACCTTATGGCCATGTAAATCATCATTGTAGTCTTTGAAGATTCTACTATTTGGAGTTTGCTCCATTTTATTATCAAAGGGGTAGTTAGTGTGGTGTAGTAGAAAGAAAAGCTGGACTTTAAGAACTTGTGTGTTTGTCATTTGGTACCCATGGAACCAGACAGTTTATCTAGAAATCAGTTTCTTGTAAGAAAACTTGAATTCCCATTACCTGGTCTGCCTTCTTCTCTTCCTCAGAGGATCAGTCAGAGACTCAGAAGTGATTGATGTGAGGGATGTAAGATGACGTTTTCCTGAGTTTTTGGGTAAGGGTAGGAGATGAATTTGTGATAATAAAGTTAACAAAAGAAAGAGATTTCTTTCATCTAGAACATAACAATTTTTTGTATGATAGCAGCAAGAAAGAAAATGAATGGAGCAGAACAAAGCCAGCCTTTCAAATGAGCTTGTGTTTATATACTCTGTGACAAAGCAGAAGAATGTATGCATTATTAGCACTAGTGTGAAATATTGTCAAACATCATTGAAAGAATTACAGAGAAACTTGAAATTTACTCTCTGACATTGTTAGACTCTCCTGTGCCCACATGATTTAATTCTTCAGATTAATTTAATCAGTAACTCTTGGTATTTACTCAAATGCTTAGCTTTGTTTTAGGTACTGTGGAGTGCAAAAGAAACATTATCCATCATGGTTTAGAGACAAATGAGCTATTGCAAAGAAAGGAAGCAAGTTACATGAACCTAAAGAATAAAACCTCATTTATTTAAAATGGCTCTTGCCTCCATTCTGTATTCTATGTAAAAAAAAAAAAATGAAATTTCTACTTTATGAGGAAACCCAATGTCTACTTTATGACCTGAGAATTCTACTTACTCCCAGCTTCTCAGCATTTCATTTCATGCCTGTCAGATTTACCTGATGAGATTTAAGTAAGCAGTATTTTATTAGAGATGTGTTTTTATCTTCTTTGTCTTATATGTTGTTCTTTTCTGTCCTTTTATTTTGAGTTAGATCAAAATTTGTGAGAACAGATCTGAACTAATTACTAAGGATATTCTGTGTGACTGTGGCTTTTGACTCCCTGTCCTGTCCATATGTATTTCTATCTGTAAAGTTCAAACAATGTAAGAGAGAATATAAAGTGATGAAGTCATAAGTCATAAAACAATCCCACACCAGTTTGGAATTGTGATTAATAAAATTGTTATTTATTTAAAGGGAAAAACTTACAGATCACTGTCCCAGACAACAGCCCTCTGCACAATCAGGAACGAAGTCTAACAGCCAAAAGTTGGAAGCAAGAGAGAGAGCACACAGCTACCGCTGCTTTTTTAAAACTAAAGAGACCACGCTCCAGTGGGCTGGTATCTTAAAGGCTATTGGCTGAAGGAGCGGAAGTAGCTCCCGCAGCAAAGTGAAGTAACACATCTCTTAGTAAACACATGAAATGGTATCTGGTGATACCCATGGGTAAAGATAACAACATTTGGTGGTGTCGTATTTAATATAATATTTTTCACATGGGGTTTAGTAGGTAAATCAGGGAATTGTCTAAAGTCTTAACTGGCCTCCTCTTTTATCTTGTCCAGAGCGATTAAAAAAATGGTTTAATAACTTGCTTCAATATCCTTTTTTCTTGATTTACTGCATTCTGATTCAAATTGAACAAACTAAGATGAGCTCATTAGATCCAAATTCATGTATCAAAAAATCTTAAAATCAAATACAATTTTAAAAATTATAATTAGCTTTTCATACATGGAGTTAAATAGTTTTGTCAGACTTATGAAACATCTTCTGCCACACACATGCCATATTATGCTTCAAGAAATAAACACTTTCTAATCCTTGAGCTGGTGCTTTTAATATTTATCTCCATATCATTAAATCCACACTTAGATCACTGTATCTCTCTCTCTCTCTCTCTCTCTCTCTTTTCCCCTTCTGTGTGTATTTTGTACTGACTTTGGAAAGTGTCTTTGGACAACACCTTTCACATCTCTACTCCTGTTCCATCCTTTCTAGTTCTCCCTTCTTCTTCCCCTTTCTCACATTTAGTTATTGTTTATTTCCTTTATTATTTGTGGTCTTCGAGATCAAACCTAGGTCCTTACATGTGCTAGGCAAGAACTTACACACTCTTACCACTGAGCTAAGCCCCCAGCCCTCCCAGTACACTCAGTGCTCTTATTATAATGACTGTACACTTGAAGTTTGCTGGAAAACTGTATTTTTTTACTTTCTTTTAAGGGCTAACAGTTTGCTTTTAAAAACAACAAAACTACTTCATTTTCTCTGTGTTTATCATTATTTCAGCTCTAATTTACCACAGTTGATTTAATCTTGTTAGTTTGAACGGAGGTAATATATTCATTTCTTTCCTCTTAAAATTCATTTTCCTCCTAGTCTCTTATGTAGGATTATTTATGTCTTTTTCCTCAACCACTAACCTTCTGCATAGAAGCTTCTACCAGTCTCTGGCAAGAAGGGCCTGGCAGCCAGTATTTCAGCAGCCCATTGGGGAGAAGAAAAAGTTTGCATTTGGGATTGTTTATCAGTGTGAACTTCATTTGATCCTTTAGATTTCTCAACACAAATACAACTGACACTTTGGGCTACATGGATTTTGGTTGTGAAAGGTTGCCTTGGATATTGTAGGATATTTAGAAGTACCATTAATCTCTACTCAGTAGGTGCCTGAAGATGGATGCTTAAAAGAAATCTCATGCTAGCTCAGAATTGAGAATAATAGAGGGTTATTTATTTAGGGGTAGACTCACAAAAAAAGTTCTCTTTATAAAGTTAAGTCTATCGCTTTTGGGATAATTGCTATTATTTTCTTCCAAAAAATTAGCACAAGCTCTTTGCCATGGTTCATTGTCTTTCTATAACTTTTTTTGTTTCATCAGTAGTAAAAGACACTATACTCTCTGCGGGTCTATACCTGCTAATTGACAAAGTCTCAATTTACCTTTTATAATTAATTCAGAGACTTTCCACATAAGTTTTTTATTTTTAACTTGGTTTATGTGGTAAAAAGATCTAATCTAAGATAATATCATCCCTCTGCATTAAAATTCCTGTAGGAGAAATTCTGAAAGGCAATATGACTAGAATAAAATTAAGATTTGGATTTATCCTGTGCATATGTGCCTCCTGTAATTTCTCCTCAACAATTGTCAGTTCCTTTTCTGCTTCAGCTGTTAATTCTCTGGGACTATTCAAGTCTTTATCACCATCTAAGGTTTGGTTTAAATTAATTATTAGATCAGGTGTTATCCCAACAGCCATCCATAGACTGGAAATGTCTCCTAACAGTCTTTGAAAGTCGTTAAGAATCTGCAATCGGTTTCTCCTCATTTGTGCCTTTTGTGTTCTAATTTTCTGTAAACCTATTCTATAACCTAGGTAATTGACAGAATATCCTCTCTGTATTTTCTCAGGATCAATTTGTAATCCCCATTTTGGCAAAACTTATTTTACTTCTTCAAACATTCTTTCTAAAGTATCTGTGTTTGAATCAGATAGCAAAATGTCATCCATGTAATGGTAAATTATAGACTTAGGAAGTTGCTTACGTATTATTTCCAAAGTTTTGGCACAGAGTGGGGCCACTGAGCATTCCATGTGGGAGGATGGTCCAGTGATACCTCCTAGTAGGCTGAGAATTATAAGTAGGCACTGTGAAGGCAAGTTTTTCTCTATCTTTTTCTTGTAAAGGTATAGTGAAGAAACAATCTTTTAAATCAATAACTATGAGAGGCCATCTTTTTGGTAATAGAGAAGATAGAGGAATTCCAGACTATAGAGGGCTCATAGGTTGAATTGCCTTATGGACAGCTCTTAGATCTGTCACCATTCCCTATTTACCAGATTTCTGTTTTACAACAAACACAGAAGAATTCCAAGGGCTGGTTGATTCTTCAATATGGTGAGCATCTAGTTGCTCCTGTACCAGCTGTTCTAATGGCTGCAGCTTTTCTTCAGCTAGAGGCCATTGCTTAACCCATATTGTTTTCTCAGTTAACCATTTTAAAGGTAGGGCTTTTGGTACCTCTAAAGGTTTGCTACTTGCTTTATGTTTTTGTACAGCCTGAATGGCTGGTGACCTCTGTGTATAGTACCTTATAATATCCTTACCAGAATTATGAGTTTCTGGGACTGCAGGAATGTTAATCTGGGTATTCCATTGCTGCAGCATGTCATGACCTCATAAATTTACTGCAATATTAGCCACATATGGCCTCAGTTTCCCTCTCTGACCTTCTGGCCCTATGCATTCAACCCATCTCGTGCTTTAACTTGAGATAGGGTTCCAATTCCTAGTAATTGAACATCTTCCTCTTGAAGAGGCCAATTTGGATGTCAAGATTCTGGAGTAATGATACTCACTCCCACACCTGTGTCTATCAAACCAGCAGTTACAATGCATTTTATACATACTCTTAGCTTTGGTCTTTGATCATATATAGAAGTCTGCCAGAACATATGTTTCCTAGTTCCTATTGGAATTTTTATTTATCCTCCATGTTTATGCCAGCATCTAGAACAGTATGGTGTTTTACAGAAGGATCTGGATTTTTAATTTTCCTAGAGAGACATGTCCTCTACAGTGACTGGGAATGACTGGACCACTTTTTGCTTGGGGGCCTGTGAGAGGCCCTTTAAGGACTTTCCTAATGGTATCAGGTTGCCTTGTCTGTCTTTTGTTGTTCTGCATTCATTGGTCCAATATCGGCCTTTGCCGCACCTTCTACATATACCTGAAGGCTGATTCCTCCTAATCTTGCCATTCCCAGAGGAGATAATATTCCTAGGAATTCCTTGTCTACAATCCCTTCTCAGATATCCTATTCTATCATAATTAAAATATTTGGCATTTTGATGTCTTCTCATACCTTTGGAAATTGCTTATCCTACCCAAAATTCAGTATTATAGTCAAATGTTTCAATGTTCATTGTATGCAGGATCCATTCATCCGCAGGTGCTGATCTAACCTTTAAAGGCACAAGTATCTTTTTGCATTCTAAGTTGGCATTTTCAAAAGCCAGAGATTCAGTAAGTACTCGTCTAGCATCATGGTCTGTTACTCCTATTTGTACAGCCTTAGTTAATCTTTGTAAAAGGTCAGTAAAGGGTTCTCTCTGGTCCTGTTTAACCCTGGTATATGATTCAATTAGTTTTCTTGTTTCTTGAATCCTGTCCCAAGCATTTAAGGCTGCTTTGTGGCATAGGGACAAGATTTATTATCATAAAGAGCTTGAACCTGTGGGTCAACATAAGTGCCCTCACCAAGAATTTGCTCTTGGGCTGTCTCAAGTCCTTTTGATTTTCCCTGTTGTTCTCAAATTTTGGCCTCTTCCCTGAAATAACATCTAAACCTCATCTGGTGCCTATCATCCAGGACTGCTGAAACTATCTGAAATCAGTCATGTGTTGTTGCCTTAATGCTAGAAGCCCATGTCTTGATCATCTTCCTAATAAATGTGAAATGCAAGCCATAAGTTAAAACATCTTGCTTAATTTATTTGAGACCATTCATTCCTACAGGTATCCATCTACCTTCTTTGGATCCTTTTGGGCCTTTAGAACCTGATGCTTTGTCAGAGTAGATTACAGGGTAGGAAGCTAATACCTTGGGGAAGTCATCTCTGACAGCTACTGGTGATGTTAAATCCTGTGCTTGTGCCTTCTTTCCCTGTTCATCAGCTCCAATAATTTCCTCAATTATTTCAAATCTTTTTATTATTGTCTTTTGTAAAACCTGAATCTCCTGGCCTGTATATATTTCTAGTGATTTCATTGAGGTACCTAGCCTCTGGTCCTCATTCTGCACATGTGATTTCAAGGTCTGAAGTTTCTCCTTTAAAGATAACACCTCATCCTTGGACAGTATTTGGATAGCTTCCAGATTGCCATCCTGCAGAGATACTCTATCTGTTAGCCTATCATAACTTTTTAACAAATTTTGATTGTCAAATTCAACACTATGAATTCTTTCAGATAATTTCTCAGTACCCTTAGTATGAATTCAATTTTATCTGTCAAATTAATGTCACCCTTTTCAATAGTATTAATTTTTTCAGGTAATTTTTGTGTTTTGATGGTATTAATCCTGTGAACTAGCTATTCATTATTAGTCTGTAAAGACAGTATCTTTCCTAAAAGTGCCACAGTCTTTCTTAAGGATATAATATGATGAAAAAAACTGAGTCCCAATATCCAATAAATGGAAGTATCATCATAATCATGTAAACCTTGGAGAATACAATCCATAGTATTAGCAAAAAGGTTACTAAAAGTTTCAATATTAATGTAGTCTGCTATATTGATTTATTAATTACTTGTTATGAGATCTGGCAAGTTGTTTTAGGTCTAATAATCTTATTGTCCAACAGGTGTCATGGTTGCAGTGATGCAACCGGTGACGACAGGAAAGGTCCTGAGCCGCTTTAGTTTCCCCCTTGGTGCTGGTTAAATATGCTTTGCTTGACAAATTAAGAGCAATTAAATCAATTCCATGCTCGGAGCAAGAAATCCAGAACTCATGGGCAGGGAGCATAGACCAGAAACTGGACAAGTTACCACCTGGCATGGAACCGCGCTAGGGTTCAGTGCCAGGGAACGCGGCAGTGGGGGTGGGGGGCATGCATGTACTTGGGAAATTTCAGAGTCTCCACATGCAGTGAGCTCTTAGGTAAAACCAAGGTAAAAACTACTTAGGTAAAACCAAGCCAAGCAGGCAGGGTTGGGAGACTTTCTGGTCCGTGGACCTGCTAGGCCTTTGGGCCGTCCACCCGGTAGGTGTGGAGTCTGAATCCACGTGGGGTACCAGATGAAGGTGGACACTTAAAAGAAATCCAGCACTAGCTCAGAATTGAGAATAATAGAGGGCTGTTTATTTAGGGGTAGACTACAAGTCACAATCCTCTGCTGGAATGGGAACAGCAACCGAATCCCATAGCTGTTAAAGAGGCCTGACATGTGCTTTACATCGGTATAAATAGTATAAGAAGCCACACCCAAGTGGACGGGTAATTTAAAGGCTATTGGCTGTAGGAATTCCTACAGTAGGTACCATTAGCTCCCTTCCAGTTGTAGTCATTACATATCCATGAAATATAAATCACTCCCATTTGGGAATTTTATTCCTAGATAGAAAATTAATAGCAAGTCAGAACTCTGTTTTCAGGAAAAATGACCTTGGATTTTCTTTTTCCTGATATCTTCTTCATACTAAGTTAAGTTTAATTATAGATGGCTAGTGTAGGAGGATAACTGAGTTCTTCAGCCTGACTGTAGAGTGAGATGCTGTTTCAAACAGAACAGAATGAAAGGTTGGTTATAGACTACCTCTAGGTAAGGCCAGAGATGTAGCATAGTAGTACATTGTTTAGCTAGCACCTACAAGATTCTGCCTTCAGACTGCAGCACCAGAAAGAAAATAGTTGTTCAGAAAAGTCACCAGGTATTATTACTTTTAAATTGCCCCAGATTAGTCAGTACATAGAGTACGGGAAGACTGCCTTCCTCATGTGGTATAACTTCAGTAATGAGTAAGAACATCTCTCCAAGGGGCTAAGCTTAGTACTTGTATTCATTCCTACAAGATATGACTGGTTCCTGTGGAATGTGTTGTTTTCACGAGTCTTGGTCTTTTCTGTTCTTACCAATGTATTCTCTTTCCCCTACAACCAGCTGTCATTTAATAGGCCCAGAAAGGTCTCTTGTAAACAGCATGAACTCCCTCTGAAGAAGACATTCCAGAGGTTGCAGAACTGAGTGAACCTCATCTCAAACCGTGGTCTAGTCTCTTGGGTCCTATGAGTGAATATCCATCTGAGTGTGAGTCCATTGCTGATGGACAGGTGAAGAAGGACTTCTAGGGTTAACTGCTTTCTCAAACACAGTTTCTCTCTGTAGTCGCACTGGCACTACTGCTGCTTCCATGACAAAGCTCAGTGCTGGTCTGCTCTTCTCTGCAGTTAGGTCTGTGCTCAACTTTTATTGGACCTTTCAAGGAGGTTACTACTCAACCATATACTTTGTACCTTCCAGAAATTGTCCTTGTCTGCTTGTAAGTTTGTCATTTTTTTTAAAAAACTCTTTATTTAGTGGGCTTTGGAAAGAGTAGAAATTCCCCCTTAGCCTTCTTTCTCACTGTAGCCTCTTGACTGTGGGGTGCCCCACAGTGGAGTCTTCAGACTAACTCTTTTGATCACATCCTTCTATGCTGACAACTCCCAATTTTTTAAACCTACTTAAAAAATTTTTTATAAATATATTTTGATCATGTTTTTCCCTCCCAAAATCCTCCCAAATCCTCCTTATCTTCTTACCCACCCAACTTTATGTTCTTTTCCTCTCTATCTTAAACAAAAATAAAACAATAAAAAAACAAGAAATAGACACACTAAAAACAAATTCACAAAAACAAAAAACTCATAAAGCCAAAATTTTCAAACAAAGCAAAATGAGTTAGAAAGTCTACAGAAATACCCTTGAGTTCAGTTTGTGTTGACCAGCCACTCCTGGGCATGGTGTCTGCCCTGAGGTATGGTTAATATACCCTGTGAGATGCTAATGGAGAATAATGATTTTTCCTTTGCCAAAGTATTCATTGTAAATAGCTTCTTTAGAGTTGGGGCCCAATGTCCACTTCCCCCTCTTAGTGCTGGGATTGGCTTGAACCTGTGCACACTTTGTTCATGCTGCCACAGTCTCTGAGTTTATATGTGCTTCCGTTCTGCTGTGTCTGCAGTGCTTACCTCATTACTCATTTTATGTGTACTTTCCACTTTCCCCCTAAACTACTTGAGAGTTGGCTGCATTTGTCATGACCCTTTTCTGTTTGTCGTGCTTCTATTCCCTAAGAACTATATTGACCATATAGAATTGACAGACCTTATTGATCTGGCAACTGAAACAGTGCTAAGAACATGTTTAATGGGGATACATAGAAAAATGAAAAGTCTTTATCTGACCAAGCATATGATATAAAGGCAAAGCAGAATTAATTATCCATTTCATAGTTACATAAATATTCCATAGATACTCAGTGCCTAGATACTACACTGGAATAGAAAGGATAAATTGTCATTATTGGGGACTGAAGAGATAGCTCAGTGAGTTAAGTGCTTGCTGGACAAGCATGAGAACCTGAGTTTAGATCCTTAGTATCCATGTAGGAACTGGGCATGATGATGCAGGTTTGTAACCCCAGTGCTGAGGGCAGTGATTAGGTGGATTCTAGGGGCTTCGTAGCCAGCCAGTCTTTCCAAATCAGTGAGCTCCAAGATTAGTAAGAGACTGTTTCAGCAAGTAAGGTAGAGAATTATTGAGGAAGACATCAGACACCAACCTGTTGTTGGCGGAGGCTGCTCATTCGTTCCTGTCTGACCAGACTTGAAATAATCACATAGAAAATATATTATTTGCAGTAGTGTTTGGCCAATAGCTTAAGCATATTTCTTGCTTGCTCTTATATCCTAAAGTAACCCATTTTTACTAATCTGTGTACTGCTACGTGTCTGTGGCTTACCTGCAAGGTTCCATCGTGTCTGTCTCTGGCAGCAGCTCCATGGCATCTCACTGACTCTGCCTACTCTCTCTATATATCTCTTTCAGCGTGGCTTTATTCTGTTGAGCCATTGGCCAAAAGTAGTTTCTATATTAACCAATAAAAGCAACACATATACAGAAGGACTTCCCAAACCAACCTGTGATGTACATAGACACACAAACACATCGCACATGCAAGGTTGAGGGGAAAGACTGCAGAGAATTAAGGAATTAATGAATGACTAGGAAGTGGAAAAATTGCCTAGTATGGATTCAGGAAATTTGGCAGTACAGAGAAATTAGAGGCAAGGGGAAGGTTACCCAGGATATTTGAACATTTTGTTGTGCCTTTCTTACCCCAGTGGGTTGATGTGGTTAAATCCTGAAGGAATAATGAGTCAGATTGAAAAACACTTAGCTTGGGGGAAAGGCTATTTATTCATATAAAACTTGAAAAGATGGGTGGAAAAAAATGTGAATTTAGTATAGAATACACTGCTGACCGAGGTGAGATATTCTTTGTAAGAGAAGAGGTAAGGGGAAAAGACAGAAGCTTGAACAGGCACTGAAGGGATGATTAACATAGTGGAAGGAGCTAGAGTGCTGCCAGTGGTGGGGGCAAGTAAAGATGCATTAGCTTAACATTGCTTCTTTGTGTTTCTGACAGAGCTGCATTGTCTAGGAATGAAATAAGGCTATTCTTAAATTGTTAAGGATTAGGATCATCTTGGTCTTAATTTTCTAATTTTTATGTAAAAGAATGAATGATAAAATAATTGCATGAGGTTTTTAGTGCTGCTTTGTCTCATTACTGTTTATTTCATTTCAGTGGTCCAGTTCTCTTCCTGCATAATAAAGAGCTGCTCTTTCACTTCCATTACCTGTCACTTTTTCCTTCCTCATTTCCACAGCTGTTTCTCTGAGATGCCTCAATAAGCAGGCGAAGTAGCACTCTGATATCACAGGAAGTACCACTCTGACATCACAGGAAGTAGCACTCTGACATCACAGGAGAGCAGGCTGAGCTGAAGTTCTGTAAACATGCCATGGGGCTATTTAAATAGCGATGATAACATCTGATCATATAATAATGTCATCTTTCTTTTTCATTTAATAAGCTTAATTATTTAAAAAGATTTATAAACTAAAAAAAAATCCCACACGAAAATTTACCAGACCCAAAGTCAGTGCTTCATACTGAATTTTACAAAAACAAAATCTATGGCAGGCAGAAATAGAAAAACAATTAGCTTTATATCTGCTTTAATAATTCATGTCCTCTATCTGCATTCAGTCCTTCATTATATCCTAAAATTTTGCTTTTTGTGTTCTTCATGTTATACGGTACCCACATGTGTATTTGTTTAACTATATACTTATGTTATTGGCTGGATTCTGCATATGAGAGTGAACATGCAGTTTTTTTCTTTCTAAGATTATATTTTATATATACATACATACAAGTACATTCTAAGTCCATACATTTTTCTGCAAATGTTTTTTTTATAGCAAATATGAATCTCGCTACCCTTTAGTAGGAATATCAGATGTTAAAACAGTCTGTAGGAAACACTGGAGGAAATTATTACTAAGAACACCCAGGAAGATGTTAAAGCACTTATTGCAGACTCTGCATGCCATTTAATTGTGAAGATACATGACTGAAAGATACCTTGCCCTATGTGATGGTCATGGAGATACATCAAACTTCCCATGCCATAAAGACTTCTCCCCCGCCCCAGGGGAATATGGAGCACTGCGTGGATTTGTGTGTCATCCTTACACAGACGCCATGACAACCTTCTCTGTCTTGTTCCAGTGTTGGCGCATGTGCTGCAAAAGTGAGCACTCTTGCAAATTTTTTAACTTCATTTTTCTTTAGACTTGAATAGTATTCTGTTTTATATATGTACCAGATTTTTATTATCCATCCTTCTACTGACAGACAACTAGGTTGATTACAGTTCTTTGTTATAATGAATAAAGCCATAATAAACATGGGAATACAAATATTTCTAAGGTAGGGTATGGGGTTCTCTGTGTATATTCCTAGGAGTGAAAAAGCTGGGTCATATTTGTTCTAATTTTAAACTTTTGAGAAATCTCCAAAATTTTTACAATGACTTTTAAAATTTATACTGTCACCATCAGTAAATAAGTGTTCCTTTCTCTTAACATCTCTAACATTTGTTGTTAGGTTTGTTGATAACAGCCATTTTGATTAGGATGAGGTGTCTCAAACTAGTTTGTTTTGATTTTTGGGTTGTTTGGTTTGGTTTTTTGAGACAGGGTTTCTCTGTGTAGCCCTGGCTGTTCTGGAACTCACACTGTAGACCAGGCTGGCCTCGAACTCAGAGATCTGCCTGCCTCTATCTCCCAGATGCGTGGGTTAAAAGCTCGAGTCACCACCACCACCTGGCTTAAAAGTAGCTTTCATTTGCATTTCCCTGGTGGCTAGGGACATTCAACATTTTTTAAAGATATTTCTTTTTTTTGAAAACTGTTATTTCAGTTAACTTGCCCATTTGTTTACTAAGCGTCTTATTTTTGTGGTATTTGATTTCTGTAGTTCTTTGTAAGGTCTGGTTATAAGCCCCCACTCCCACCTCCCCTTGTCTGAAGTGTGGCTGGTAAGATTTTCTCCCATGGTGTGGTCTGTGACTCCACTGAACTTTTTACTTATGTGTAGTTCATCTGTTGCTACTTGAGGTTAGTTGTGTTCTTTTAAAAAGTTCTTGCCATCCCCAGTATCTTGAAGGATATTACATGTGTTTTCTTTTGAAAGTTTCAGTGTTTCAGGCTATAAATTAAGGTCTTTGATCCATTTTGAACAGATTTTTTTTTGTACAGTGTGAAAGATATAAATATAATTTTGTTCTTCTTCAGGTAGAAATCCTATTTTGCCAGCACTGTTTGTTGAACTTTTCAAATAAAAATTAAACCAGATTTAAAAGAAAATGAGCAAAACCAAATAGTTACCTCTCTGACCCAGTGTGTTGACTGCTAACACACAGAGCAGACTGTGTGTTACAAGGGGTTTGTGTTGGAGCCACTTTCTAAGAGTCTGACTCTAAGGACTCATCAGCTTCTTTAGGCACTGATGGATTTACTGTTCTTCAGGGTGGGTTCATAAAGTGGTATGTCTCTTCTACACTGCTGCCTAACTAAATACCTGGTCTCTGGCTGGTGTCTTCCTTACCAAACAGTAGCTCTCAGTCCTTTTAATCCCAACATCCCTTTTAAAGTAACAAATAATTTGTAACACTGTCTTTACTACTCCCAACAAAATTCACAGTTAACATAATTCACCTACATCCCTACTGTTATAATTTTTAAGAAATGCCGTACAGAGAAGTCAACATCATACAACAGGGCTCACATGGGAGGTTTATTGGAAGAGGAGAGAAAAGGGGACAGAAGGGGACAAGGCGGGGGGGGGGAGGCAGGGACTGGTCCTTGGGGACAAGAATAGCAGAAGAGAAAGAGACAGAAGACAGAATGAGCAGAGAGAAAAAGAGATCAGCCCTTTGTCTGATGTGGAGTTGGTGAAGATCTTTTCCCATTCTGTAGGCTGCCTTTTGTCTTACTGACTGTGTCCTTTGCTTTACGGAAGCTTCTCAGTTTCAACAGGTCCCAATTATTGTTGCTCTCAGTGTCTGTGCTACTGGGGTTATATTTAGGAAGTGGTGTCCTGTGCCCATGCATTGAAAGCTACTTCCCACTTTCTCTTTTATCAGGTTTAGTGTAGTTGAATTTATATTGAGGTCTTTAATCCATTTGGATTTGAGTTTTGTGCATGGGGATAGATGTAGATCTATTTTCATTCTTCTACATGCCAACATCCAGTTATGCCAGCACCATTTGTTGCAGATGCTTTTTTTCCATTGTATAATTTTAGCTTCTTTGTCAAAAATCAGGTGTTCATAGGTGTGTGTATTAATACCCGCATCTTCGATTTGATTCCATTGGACAACGTCTTTGTTTTTATGCCAGTACCAAGCTGTTTTCATTACTGTTGAGCTTGATGTCTGGGATGGTGATGCCTCCTGAAGTTCCTTTATTGTACAGGAACTTCTGGGTTTTTTTGTTTTTCCATATGAAATTGAGTATTTTTTCAAGGTATGTGAAGAATTGTGTTGGGATTTTGATGGGGATTGCATTGAATGGTAGGATTGCCATTTTTATTATGTTGATCCTACCTATCCAAGAGCATGAGAGATCTTTTCATTTTCTGGTATCTTCTTCAATTTCTTTCTTCAAATACTTAAAAGTTCTTGTCAAATAGGTCTTTCACTTCTTTGGTTAGTGTTACCCCGAGATATTTTATGTTATTTGTGGCTATTGTGAAAGGTGATGTTCCTCTGATTTCCTTCTCAGCCCCTTTATCATTTGTATATGGGAGGGCTACTGGTTTTTCTGAGTTGATCTTCTATCCTGCCACATTACTGAAGGTATTTATCAGGTAGGAGTTCCCTGGTAGAGTTTTTGGGGTCACGTATATACACTATCATATCATCTGCAAGTAACGAAAGTTTGACTTCTTCCTTTCCAATTTGTATCCCCTTGTCCTCCTTTTGTTGTCTTATTGTTATAGCCAGAACTTCAGGAACTATGTGGAAGAGATTTGGAAAAAAGTGGACAGCCTTGTCTTGTTCCTAATATTAATGGAATTGCTTCAAGTTTCTCTTCATTTAATTTGACGTCTGTCGACTTGCTGTATATTGGTTTTATTATGTTTAGATGTGTTCCTTGTATCCCTGATCTCTCCAAGACCTTTATCATGAAGGGGTGTTGGATTTTGTTGAATGCTTTTTCAGTATCTAATGAGATGATCATATGTTTTTTTTCTTTCAGTTTATTTATATGAAGGATTACATTGATAGATTTTTGTATGTTGAACCAGCCCTACATCTCTGGGATGAAGCCAACTTGGTCATTCTGGATGATTTTTTTTTTTTTGATGTGTTCTTACATTTGGCTTGCCAGTATCTTATTGAGTATTTTTACATCCATGTTCATGAGTGAGATTGGTCTGTGATTCTCTTTCTTGGTTGAGTCTTTGTGTGGTTTTGGTATCAGGGTAACTGTAACCTCATAAAAAGAGTTTGGCAATGTTCCTTCTCTTTCTATTATGTGGAACACTTTGAGGAGTATAGGTATTAGCTCTTCTTGGCAGTTCTGGTAGAATTCTACACTAAAATCATCTGGTCCTGGGCATTTTTTTGATTGGTAGGCTTTTGATGACAGCTTCTATTTCCTTATAGTTTATAGGTCTATTGAAATTGTTCACCATGTCTTGATTTAATTTTGGCATATGGTATCTATCCAGAAAATTGTTCACTTCTTTTACATTTTCCAATTTTGTGGAGTACATGTTTTTGTAGTATGACTTAATGATTCTTTGGATTTTCTCAGTGTCTGTTGTTATGTCCCCTTTTCATTTCTAATTTTGTTAATTTGGATATTCTTTCTCTGCCTTTTGATTAGTTTGGACAAAAATTTGTCTATCTTGTTGATTTTCTCAAAGAAACAGCTCTTTGTCTCATTGATTCTTTGTATTGTTTTCTTTCTTTTTATTTTATTGATTTTAGCCCTAAATTTGATTATTTCCTGTCTTCTACTCCTCCTGGGTGCATCTGCATCTTTTTGTTCTAGAGCTTTTAGGTGTGATTTTAAGTCACTGATGTGAGCTTTCTCCACTTTCTTTATGTGGGCACTTAGTGCTATGAACTTTCCTCTTAGCATTGCTTTCATAGTGTACCATAGGTTTGGGTATGTTGTTCCTTCATTTTTTGTTGAATTCTAGGACGTCTTTAATTTCTTTCTTTATCTCTTCCTTGACCCAGGAGTGGTTCAGTAGTTCACTGTTCAATTTCCATGACTTTGTAGGCTTTCTGAGAGTAGTGTTGTTGTTAAATTTTAATTTTAAATCATGGTGATCCGATAGAGTAACAGGGAGTTACTCTAATTTTTTTTTTTTATTTGTAGACCTTTGCTTTGTTACCGAGTATGTGGCCAATTTCAGAGGTTCTATGAGGTGCTGAGAAGGTATATTCTTTTGTGTTTGGGAGGAATGTTCCATAGATGTCTGTTAAGTCCATTTGAGTCATGACATCTGTTAGTTCTCTTATTTCTGTCTAGTTGATCTGTCTATTGACGAGAGTGGAGTGTTGAAGTCTCCTACAATTAGTGTGTAAGGTTTGATGTGCGATTTAAGCTTCAGTAATGTTTCTTTTATATATGTGGGTGCTCTTGTATTAGGGACATAGATTTTCAGGATTGAGACTTCATCTTGATCGATTGTTCCTATTATGAGTATAAAGTGTTCTTCTCCATCTTTTCTGATTGATTTTAGTTTGAAATCTATTTTGTTAGATATTAGGATAGCTATACCCACTTGTTTCTCAGGTCCATTTGATTGGTAAACCTTTTCCCAACCTTTTACTCTGAGGTAATGTCTGTCTTTGAGGTTGAGGTGTGTTTCTAGTATACAGCAGAAGGCTGGATCCTGTTTTTGTATCCATTCTTTTAGCCTGTGTCTTTTTATAGGTGAATTGAGTCCGTTGATATTAAGAGATATTAATGACCAGTGGTTGTTAATTCCTGTTATTTCTTGGTGGTAGTGGTTGTGTGTTTCCCTTCTTTGGGTTTTGCTGCTGGGAGGTTATCTGTTGCCTGTGTTTTATGGGTGCAGTTAGTTTCCTTGGGTTGTGGTTTCCTTCTAGTACTTTATGTAGTCCTGGGCTTGTGGATACATATTGTTTAAATCTGGTTTTGTCATGAACTTTCTTGTTTTCGCCATTGATGGTGATTGAAAACTTTGCTGGGTATAGTAGTCTGGGCTTATATCCATGGTCTCTTAGGGTCTGCAGTACATCTGCCCTTTCTGCCTTTCATGGTTTCCATTGAGAAGTCATGTGTAATTCTGATAGGTTCTCCTTTATATGTTACTTGACCTTTTTCCCTTGCAGCTCTCAATATTCTTTCTTTATTCTGTATGTTTTGTGTTTTGATTATTATGTGGCGAGCCCTCCCCCTTTTTTTTGATCCAGTCTATTTGGTGTTCTGTAAGCTTCTAGTACCTTCATAGGGATATGCTTTTTTAGGTTGGGAAAGTTTTCTTCTGTGATATTGTTGAATATATTTTCTGTGCCTTTGAGCTGGAGTGCTTTTCTTTCTTCTATACCGATTATTCTTAGGTTTGGTCTTTTCATGGTGTCCCAGATTCCCTGGATGTTTTGTGTTAAGAATTTGTTGGATTTAATGTTTTCTTTGACCAATGAATGATTTCCTTTATAGTATCTTGAACATCATCTCTTGTATTCTGTTGGTTACGCTTGCCTCTGTAGTTCCTGTTCTTTTTACCAGATTTTCCATATCCAGAATTCCCTCAGTTTGTGTTTTTTTTTAATTGCCTCTATTTTAGTCTTCAAGTCTTGAACTGTTTGCTTCACCTGTTTGATTGTTTTTTCTTGGTTTTCTTTGAGTGATTTATTAATTTCTTCCATTTTTTTTGTTTGTCTTCCATTTCTTTAAGAGAGTTTTTTATTTCCTTTTTAATGGTCTCCAACATCTTCATAAAGATACGTTTAAAATCGTTTTCTTCAGCTTCTTCTGGGTTAGGATGGTCAAGTCTTCCTGTTGTGTGACCACTGGGTTCTGGTGTTAGTTACTATGTTGCTTTTTAGGTTGTTGGATGAATTCTTGCATGGGTGCCTACAAATCTCTTCCTTCAGTTGATGCTGGAGCTGTCTTTGCATCTTGGTCCAATCCTTGCAATGGCTGTCTGCGTCTTTGGAAATTGTTCTTGGTCTGCTCTGTACTGCCAAAGTCTGTGTCTCAGAGAGCCTCTGAGGTCTTCTTTCCTGGTTTGCTCTCTTGGTCCTCTCAGCAGGGAACTCTCCTGCTGGGTACCTAGAGAAGCTGATGCAGGTGGGGGAGGGGCTCAGGGTTTTGCCCCACTGTAGAGGGCCTAGAGAGTGCTGTGTCCTGCACAGTGGCTGGTCACTCACCTCCTGGTCCTCTCAGTATTTCAGCAAGCCCTGTTTCAGAGTTCTACTGAGGTTGCAGGAGAATAAGTGAGTTTGGTGGTGGGATGGGGCTTGTAATTTGCAGGGGCCCGGTAGATGGGGCTGGGTATTGGGGCAGCCTAACTGCAGGAAACTCTCCTGCTGGCTGGCTAGAGAAGCAGAGGCAGTTGGGGGAGGGGCCCCGCCTGGGGTTTTGCCCCACTAAGGAGGTCTTAGAGGGTGGGGTGTCCTGCTGGGTGGCTGGTCACTTACCTCTTGGTCCTCTCTGAGCATTCCCCATCTTATCTGGCTCTTGAGATAAATTTCTTGCTGTAGTTATAGTGATTAAATGAGATGGGATAGTGAGAAATGATTTTTGATATTTGATTTTATAAAACATACATTTCTAATTGTATACTTAAAATAATATGAAATATTTTTTCAACAGTGTATACTAATGAATCCCAATGAAATTCCCACATTTCATATTTTTACTAATATAACATTTGTTCTTAGTTTTGTTCAGATGAATTTCAGATCTTGGTATAGCCAACATTGCCTGTTGTGATACTGGCAGCTCTTAATTGAAGCTAGGGTTCCATTAGTAATGGTTTCACATCATTATAAACAGTTTTATAAAAATAAATTTTAAAAGAATCCATGGAGGGGTAGGGACAACATGGTTAAGAGGGAAGGTGAGTATAAGCAAAGTACCGTATTTATATGTATGAAAGTTAATCAAACTCATTATATTTGATATTATTAAACATAATAAGTATAGAATTTCCTCAACCTATTTCATAAGACAAGATATTCCAGAATTTATTGAAAATTAATATCATACAAAATTACTTTGTGTTTGTATATAAAATATACAAGGTTTTTCATCTATATGATTTTCCATGGAAGGACATAAATGTCTTGTGGGATGAGTTGTGTTCTCTTAGGGGTTGTTGTGTCATGCTTTAGGATATCTGACACTTTTGACTTTCTTCTCAATATTAAACTATTAACCCTTCCTCTTTATTGTGAATGGCCAAAACACCCTCATCATTTTCTGAGGTGCCCTGAGAACCATTGAATATTTGCTTGTTTTTTCATTTCTTCTACTCCATCCTTTTCAGCCTCCTTCTCATCTTTCAAAACTGTACATTTTTTCCAGAATATTTTCCTAAGCCCCTGGTTTTGGAATAGGTACCCCCTCCTCCTTCCCATGCCACCTAACACACCTCATTGTGGTTGTCAATAGACCTTACAGGGCTGTTAGGAGGTGCAGACCAGACAGCGTGGGAAGCAACTACTAAGTGACTGCCAGTACCTGCTGTGTCTCCAAGCTTGACGTTAGAATCTGAAAGATGGAGAGAGAGAGAGAGAGAGAGAGAGAGAGAGAGATTGAGAGAGCGAGAGATATATATATATATATATATATATTTACTTACTTAGGTGGTTGTTCTGGAACTCACTCTGTAGACCAGGCTGGCCTCGAATTCACAGAGATCTGCCTGTCTGTACCTCTCAAGTGCTGGGATTAAAGGTGTGCACCACCACCGCCGGAACTTTAGTTTTTATTTTAATGTGTTTGTATGGACATGCATGTCACAGTGTGCATATGGAGTGCAGAGGACAATTTTGTGTAGTTGGTTCTTCCCTCCCACCTTTACTTAGATTCTGGAATCAAATTCAGGTTATCAGACTTCTGCAGCAAGTACTGAACCATTTCACTGGCCAAAGTGTGTTTTGTTAACTAGCAACATGTGCCAGGACACCTTGACTGTTAACTGCACACACACCTTTTTTCACTGCCTTTGTATCTTTATCCGCTGAGAAGGCTCATTCCTTCTTCCTTCTGAAAGCCAGGAGTTAGAAGGAATGCATGTGACTGACTGATACTACAGGGAGACAGGTAACATAGGCATTTAGTTAAAGGAGAATTGATTTCAGCCTCTGGTTTCTAGATGGCATGCCCCCTGTTACATACACCTATGGTTTAAATAGAAGGAACTGGGTCTGCCCTCCCTTAAAATATCCCAGCATTCTGCTTTTCTAGTGGACCATGTCCTGTTCTTTAGTAAAAATTTCAACCCAAATAATTATTTTATTTTCAGAATATTGCCCTCATTAGCAAAGTACATTACAGTACTTTCATAAGTCAAATTTTTATTACCTATAATAAATCACTAAAAGTATTATGATAATGTATTTCTAGATTGATCCCCCCGAGATCCAAATTATGTCTTTTTTTTATTTATTTTTTAAAAATTACTTTATATGTATAGGTGTTTTTGTCTACATGCATGTTTGTGCACCATATGCATGCCTGGTGCCTGTGGAGGTTGAAAGAAGGCATCAGTTCCCCTAGGACTGAAGTTACAAGACAGTTGTGAGCCACCACATGGGTCCTCGAAATCAAACCTGGGTCCTCTGGAAGAGCAACTGTTGCTCTTAACCGCTGAGTTATCTCATAGCCATGTCTTAAAAAAATATTATTAAATGCACATTCCACCACACTTGTAGAGCAGTCAAAGAACAGCTGCTTTGGGGAGCTGATTCTCTCCTTTCAGGGTGCTTTAAGGCAGGATCTCTCTTACTGTTTCTGCCACACTGTGTATACCAGGCAGTTATGTTGTCCATGGAAGTCTTGCCATAGGAGTGCTGGGATTACAAATGGCTGTCTAGCCTTTTACCTAAGTTTCAGGAATTGAGTTCACATTAATGTGTGAACTTTTACTTGCTGAGCCATCTGGTCCCCTGGATCTGTTTCTTAAACAACAACCAAAATATTTTCTGAAAACCAGGTGCCAAAATATTTATATCTAATTATTATATTAGAATTCATGTGTAGAATTATATTTTACCAAATCATACCTTTTGTGAATGGCATGAGGCAAGTTTCATTTTTTAAAACTTGAAATGCAAGGCTAGCAAGATGGTTAGTGACTAAAGGCACCTGTCACCATGCTCTGTGAACTGGGTGTGTGACTGCCAGTACTTAAATGCTGGAAGAAGAAAACTGAATTCTTGCAAGTAATCTTCTGTTCTCTATGCTATAGAATGTGTACACCAACACACACACGCGCGCGCGCACACACGCGCCATAGAAGCACCAAGATATATGTGCATACATGTACATGAAATAAATAAAATTGTAAAAAGAAATTAAACTTGAAGTGTGGTTACATGAATATTGATATCCACTGTTTGGGGGATCTTTCTGGAAAAGTAACCTTTGTAAGATAAATTGAGATAAGCTTTCCAGAAGTTACTTTCTTGGGCCGGAAAGATGGCTAAGGGGGTCAGAAGCACTTCGTGTGTAGATATGAAGAGAGTTTGGATCCCCAGAGCCCACCTAAATGCCACATGGGTGTGGCAGGCTGCCGGTAGTCCCAGCCACTGGCGGAGTCAGTGCGCGATGAGAGCAGTGGACGTTATAGCTGACGTTTAAAACTTTTGCTTTTTAGACTTTATTCTTTTGTTTTCTCTCTAGTCTTGGCTGAACAGTAGCCTTAACTAAATCTGAATTTTCAGGAACTTCTCCTGGGGCTGGAGAGATGGCTCAGAGGTTAAGAACACTGGCTTCTCTTCCAGAGGTCCTGAGTTCAATTCCCAGCAACCACATGGTGGCTCACAGAAACTTCTCCCTACCTACTGTTTTATGGATAACTAGTCATTATCTTGGCAAGACTGTAGCATATAATGTAAATAATTCTCTGTTCTTAATGTTTGAACTTTATAGTGGTGATCATGAGGAATCCCCTTTAGCACACACTATTTGATTTCTTTTTTGTTGTTTTGGGGTAATGGATGAGAGGGGTCAGTTTTATAGATTCATCTTGAACTAAAACGGACTTTAGCAGTACAAGCAAGTATTATGTAACAGACTCAGTGTAGTATAGATCTGAACTTAGTTTAAGTTGGCGTCTTTCGCAGCGGTGCTTCCAGTCTTGAAGTAATATGCTGTATCATCTATATAGACTTGTGAAAGTGTCTCCAGGTCTTGTACCTATTCATTGGACTTTATTTCCAAATTACTTGACAGAATAATTTAATACAGTTAGATTTATAAAATGTGATAGTATGGAACATTTTTTGGTACAATAACTTCCATTCACATTCATTGCTTTCAGTAGTGAATGTAATTACATGGCATTAAATACTAATTCAAATTTATTAAGGGACAGGCAAGTCCAATGATATGCATACTAAACAGTCTCAGTTTAAGGATAGATATAATATAGTTACATATGCTTGCATTGTATTGTGTTATTTATCAAGGGATGGATCAGTTGTTAAGATGAGTGTACTGCTCTTCCAAAGAACCTGAGTTGTTGCCCATTACACACAGCAGGTTGCTCACACCTGCTTGCAACTCCAGCTCCAAGGGATCCAACAAATCCTGGCCCTCGTGGATACCTGTACTCATGTGCACACACAGACACTTTAATTAAAAATAAAATGAAGCCAGGCAGTGGTGGCACACACCTTTAATCCCAGCAAGTGGGAGGCAGAGGCAGGTGGATCTCTATGAGTTCGAGGCCAGCCTGCTCTACAGAGCGAGTTCCAGGACTAGCTCCATAGCTACTGAGAAACCTTGTCTTGAAAAAACAAAAAAATAAAATTAAATAAAATGAATCTTTATTTTTTAAGAGTTACTAAGAAGGTATAAATGGCAGTTAGGGACCTTGTTATTTACATGATTGCTGGGAACAATATATTAATTGAATAAGTTTAAATCAGGGGAATTCAGTGTTCATTTTCTATGAAAGTCCTTCACTGTGTAACACTGTCTTGTAATGAATGGATTAATAAATTTTTAGTGAAAACAAAATAGCAGGCAAAATACATACGGGTGTTTTTCCTCTTGGTGTGGCTATCATTGAATTGATGAGAAATGGTTGCCAGCTTTTTTAATATTGTGTTCTAAACACAGTATACTGTTTAAATCTCTGTAAATCTTTTATGGATTTTTAATAGGAAGAGCTATAGACATCAACCTTTGGCATGGTTTTATTTGTGCTCTGTGCACAGCATTCTTGACCACTGCTTGTAAACCAGACTGGCTCTATGATCTTTGCATGTGTTACACTGAGCCAGAAATCAGCCATTTACCTGGAATACATCCATGGGCACAGACAGGCCTTTCTGTTGTTGACAGTGATGGTTTGGTTTTTTAAAATAATTTTTTTCTTAATGGACATATTTCACTTAGTTTACAAAAATAGATATGTGATTAATTATAGAGTCAAGACTTGCTCTGTTTTATTTTAAGACACATAAAGCCTCCACTGACTTCTCTTATTGCCTTTTTTGTCTTCTCTTTCTCTTCCTGCATAAGCACTCCTATCTGGACAGGGAAACCTCCCTTCTTCTGAGAAACATTGCAGGAAAACCTTCTCATTTGCTGACCAAGGTGATGTCGCTGTTTCCCATGTGCATGTAACTATTCCCTGCTTTGTAGACAGAATACGATCTCTTGTTGGGATCGCATTCTCAGTATCTCTTATTAGTAGCACCACTGTCTTTAGTACAGGGTGCTTTTTCTCTTGCTAAAAGTTATTGTCTTCCTAATCTAATGACTGTTAATAATCAGAGCCAAAAAATGTGTTCAGTAATCTCCACTTGTTTCTAAACTTCTACAGATGCCTAGTATTCTTCCAAATATGTTGTACTTTCTCTAGTTTAATTTTCTATTGCATTTCGAAACCTGAAAACATTGCTTTAATTTAACTTTTGCTATTAATTGTTTTATGCTATGAGTTTCTTTTGCAAGCTTTAACAGTTCTTACTTACATTATTACCTCTGGTTTAATTACAGCATTTACTTACATAGACAGAATTTTGATTTCTATTAACTTAGTCTTACTGGAAGAGAAAATCACAATTTGAATTTCTCAATTTTCTACCCTCAGTTTGATTCAGTTCGTTAGATTTTACTGGGATACTATTTTACAACTTAAAATTTTTTAATCAATTCTCATTATTAACTAGGTAACAGTAATCAAGGAGCTAAATGAGTTTTCTTTATCATTATCTTATTTAAATAGTACAACGTTAAGTTCAAAAATACCAGACTTCTAGTTTCTGAAGAATAAACAGTGTAGAAGCTACTATGTATGTTATTATATCTGAGAGTTTTTCCCTTTCATTTATTCATAGCATAAACTTGGAGAGAAGGTAACTGACTAAAGTCAAAATTCCTCTAAAGAAGCAGCTCAAAGAAAAAGGCTTTTTGACAGAATAAGTAGTAAGACCGTTTCTTTCCACCAAATTTCCTTTCTAAAACAAATCCAGAATCAGAGCAGTAAAGAAATCTAAGCAGGTTTTGTCCACGTACTTTCTAACCTGAGTCTACCCTCATAGCTTAACTAGGATCTGTTTTAGAAGAGAGTGCTAGATCTTGCCACGTACACTGTCTCTATGTCTGTCCTTGCCCCTCTGCATTTCCAGATAGTTGATAGCTCTTAGGGCTTCCTGAATATTATCAGCGTCTTACTTACTAACATTTAAATCCTGCAGAAAATCATCCATCTTCTGTCTGGAGCCCCACAACTTACTACCATTCTCCTAGTGACACAGGGTGGGCATTCTGATCCCCTGTCACTATGCTTCTCACTTAGTATTTCAAATCCAAAATGAGCCTGTTGTAATTCTCAAACTACCGGGTTTACCCATCTGTTTCATTCCCATTGCCTCCACTATAACAATCCGTTAGCACTTCTCCAAGCACTAGAATTGTCTCCAACTTTGACTCCATCTTTTTCTTAGACTATTCTCAGATTGAGTTTATCATTTTACCACTTCTCTTGCCTATTTGTCTAGTCCTCTTTATTGATCTTTGTACTTTGAAGTACTAGTTAGTATACAACACTGTAAAATGGACATAGTGCTTACTCTAAAGGAGTACACAGTCTATTATGAAGATAAAGTATCCAGGTCTTATGGTGCACACCTGTAATCTTAGCACTTGGAAGATAAAGGCAAGTGCATCAAGAGTTAAGGGTTGTCCTCAGCTATACAATGCATTTGAGGCCAGCCTGGGACTATAGGAGATCCTGAATTGGGGGGGAGGGGGAGAGCATTCATATAAATGTATATACACATATATATGCAAACACGTAAAAATATCTAAATTAAGTGTTATGAAGGAAACAAAGGAGTAGAGAATCCTGAGGAGAAGATAAACAATCTATTTCACTGATGGTGAGGCCAGAAAAAGCCCTTTTTAGTGGATGAAATTGAAGCTAAAGCCTAACAGATGAAAAGAAAGGCATGGCCATGTAGGTAGGCTGAGGGAGCAAGGGTTTGTCATACCTGAGAAGCTGCAATCTGTATTGTTGAAATGACCATAATAAAGTGGAGTTACAAGTGTTTTGCTTTGTGTTGAAAAGCATAAACAAGAACCAGATGATCAAGGCCTGCTAGGACATTAATAATTCTATAAATGCAGTGGGAAGCTACTGGGGGAAAGTAGTGTCATCCATTCAACTAGTATTTATTGAATACCTTATGTGCCAATGTCTCTGGTCCTGGAAAATACGGGCAGTAAACAAGTTCTTCCCACAGAAAGAATTTTACTTGGTAACTTCACATCCCCTTCTGCCAAGGAAACAGCCGTACAGACTAAAATATGAAAGGTTTCTACCTACAGCTTATAGTGGCATTGGTAATATATCTGGTCAATATCTGGGTTGCTAACCAGATATACCACTGCATACGCTTGTACAGTAAGAATTTGAGCAAGAATGTGATTCAGTAGTGTAGAATCCAAACACTTAAGAATGGGCTTAAAATAGTGTCATGGAAGAGGTGGTGTATAATCCTAAGCAACCCAGACCATAGAGCTCAGATGCACCTTACTCTGACTATTGTCAGTGCCCTCTGTCAGAGCTCCTGGCTATTGTGAACTATGTGCCCTTCTTTTTTTGGTGCTGGATATTGAATCCTGAACCTTTTATATACCCAACATGTTCTCTGCCATTGATCTGTACTTTCAGTCCCAAGTATGTATACTGCCAACACACCAACCTATGGCGTAATCTGGCTTTCTACCATAAAGCCTAGTACTCCAGTACCCAACCTCCAGAGTCTGTCAAAGTATAAGAAAACTATGCTAGCAGTAACCATTGTTTTCTCTGCTTTAGAAAAGATGCTAAAATGCTTTTACAGTGTGTCTTTAACAAGCAGTTTTATTTGTTGATACTCCAAAAGCTAAGGCTATAAACTGTTGAGAACAGTAGAAACTGAGATATGATATAATTAGTATATAGTTAAGCAGTTAATAAATATGTGTATGATCTTAAGACAGTAATCTTTATGAGTCTTAGTACAGTGGCTATGATAATCATACAAGCCTCGTATTGTTGAATTTAAATTAGATATCATATACACCATAACTTTTGGTTTAGCAAGTTTTAGATAATTAATGTAAGTTCTCTTGATGACAGTTTAGCATAATTCCATGATTCTTCAGAGAAATATTGCAGTGAATATTAAATTATCACTTCAAGTTCTCTTTGAATTAATTTGCTACTTTTTAATTGTCACAGCCTTCCAGAGAAATTGCAAACTACTATTTAGCCCCTTGATTTCATTGTTTGTTCTGAACCTGTAAAGTTTTTTATTTCTCAGTTGAAGTCATTCACTGCCCCTCTCTACATAACTGTAACTCTCTAAGTACTGACTGATATTCTGATATTTACACCCCAGAGGATGCTACACTTTGTAGCCCAGCATTGATTTTCATTTATTCATAAGATTTTTACCCAGTTTTTGTGTTATATGCAAATTTGAGGAGGCTTGACATTTGACGGCTATTGATTTACAGTAGTTTTTCAGTAGAAAATGAGTTGTCTCTTGTTCTTTTTAGAGAAATAGAGAAAGTTGTTTTTGTATGAGTGAAGTATCCCTTACTATGTGTAGGGTAGTTGTGAGACAATGTGAAGAAAGGACTAGTCAAAAAAATTGGGGCAGAAGACTGAAAATCTGAGCTGGTGAGCAGAAAACACAGTGGAGGAAGCTTTACCCTTTGCATTAGGGAACACAGGCCAGCGGTGCCTTTATAAATAAACTACTGTAAATCTTCCAGGTATTATAGTGATCTGTCTCTTTCTTGCACAACACAGAGCCAGGCAGTGGTGACGCACAACTTTAATCCCAGCTCTTGGGAGGCAGAGGCAGGCGGATCTCTGTGAGTTTGAGGCCAGCCTGGTCTATGGAGTGAGCACCAGGACAGACACCGAAACTTCACAGAGAAGCCCTGTCTTGAAAAACCAAAAAATAAAGAAAAAAGAAAGAAAGAAAAAGGATGGTTTCCTTTTTCCACTATTGCTATGGTTAAAAAAAAAATACAGTATGGTTTAACAACTCACAGAAGAAGAGTATGGGGCCCAGAGGAAATGTGGGTCGTGCTATTTGAGTGTTTTTATTTACAGTTTGTTCCAAAACATTGTTCAGATTCCATTGTAACAAGTTCTGTTTGTTCAAAAAGTTTCTAAAAAGATCCTTGTAATAAGCATGAGAAGAATAAACTAAAATTCACGTTTTTTTAAAATTAAAACAGCTAGCTCTTAAATGTGATATTATTTACGTAGACCAATTTATAAGGACCAGAGAGATACAGTCCAGTGGTAGTTACTTGCTTTTTATATGCAAGGCCCTGAAAACAATCTTTAAAAGGAAATTGTATTGACCAGTTTCTGTAGCTAAAAGAAAGGTGAGTTTGGTCTTCTTAGGAGAGCTTTACATAGCTGTTTTGCAGTCTCTTTATTGATATGTGAGAAGTGTGATTGGTTAAATAAATGTGAATTGGTTATCCAGTTCTCTTATTGGTCAACACTTCCAGTGTGTGGAACAGGAATTAATCTGAGTTTAATTAAGCTGCACTTATCATGGAATTTGACAAACAGTAGTACACTAAAATAAAATGAGAACATGCAAATACTATTATTGTAGTGTAACTAATAAATTTCAGTGTTTAATTTTGTTTATTCTTTTTTAGACATCTCAGAGCAATTTTGGGTTCTGACATGCGGACATATATCATCCATTGTAATATGACAAGCAGTAGTTTCACTGCCCTGAAAGGCCTCTGTAGTCTGGCTAATAACCTCATTTCCATCTTAACCCCAGACGACAACTGAACTTTTTGCTGCTCTTCCCAGAGAACAGTGTGGTTATAATTAATTATATAGTATGTAACTTTTACAGGTTGGATTCTTCTATTTATTAATATATATTTACAGTCCCTCTGTGCCCTCTTGTTGCTTGATAGCTCATTTCTTTTTAGTGCTGAATAATATTTCATTGTAAGAATGCACCATAATTTATTCACTTGTTAGAAGGCATCTTTGTTGCTTCCGAGTACAGGTAATTATGAATAAAGCATACATAAACGTGAAGATTTTCTGTAGACAAAAGTTTGCAGCTGATCTGAGTGAATACTTAGAAATTTGATTACTGGCTCGTGTGACAGTAGCACATCTAATTTTGTGGGAACCAGCCAACCTGTCTTCCAAAGTGGCGGAAGCACTTTGGGGTCCCACTGACAGTGAGCAGCAGTTCTCCACATCCTCATCCGCATTTGGTGTTGGTGTTTAGATTTGAGGCATGGTAGTAAATGTAAAGTTTTTTTTAAAAATAACTTTCACTTCCCAAATGACAAGGACTATTGACCATCTTTTCATATATGTATTTTCTGGAGAGATGACTCAGTGGTTAAGAGTTGCTGTTTTCTTGAGACCCAGGTTCTATTCCCAGCTCACATGGTGACCCACAACAATCTACAATTCCAGTTCCAGGGATCTAGTGTCCTCTTCTGATTTGTACAGGCAGTGCACACATAGACTACATTACACACACTACACACACATACATGGAGGCCAAACATCTATACATATAAAATAAATATAATTGCAAGTTTATTTTAAATATTTTATTTTTAGAAATTCACTTTTGTATTTCAAATATACAAAGCATTGATTCCAATTCAGTTTCTTCCCAATAGATTTCAAATTTACTTTTCAGAGACATAAATGAAATTTATAAATGAATACATTGGTTAATTTTTTTAGTCTGTAGTGGTCATTCATGCCAATACAGCAATGAAGCAATGGTGAATGCTTTCTAATGATTTTTTATGAAATCAGTTTTATGATTGTTTAAAGTATTTCAAATTCATTATAGAACTTTTCTATATTCATCAAAATTGCATATTTGGTGGTTTACTTAATAATGATTTTGTTTCTTAGTTCTAGAAACATTTCTGGAAACAGGTTTAATAACACTAGCTTAAGTTTCTTACAACCTGTTTTTCAAAAGAAAAAAATCTTATACTAAAATGTAATCTATGTATTTTATGATGCTCTTTATTTGCATAAAGGAGAGGACTAGTTATTTAATCTTTTAGTCAAAGTTATATAATAATACAAGAACTAAGTATTATTAATCCTCTTCATTATTAAAATAAAGTTCTTTGCTCTTTGACTATTGGGTTTATAGATAATATTTCCAGGCCTTAGTCATTCTGTTAATTCAGTGGCTCCGTTCATTGGAAAGGATCCAATTTCTGTGCATAATTTCTTGCTGCCTTTCCCTGCCCCCCCTCCCCCCAGTAGTAACTTAAGCTTGTAAGTAGAGGTAGCCGAGTAGGAAATGGAAAGAGAAGAAAGCCATCAGAATTTTGGTGGATAGAGAAAAATAGTCAGTAAATGGATTTAGTTTTTTCGGTTTTCCTACCCTGGAAGTATTAGCTTTTTATGATTTTTATGGATTGTGGGATTTGGGCACAATCCAGAGAGGATGACGTTTGACTGATAAAATTAGGTTTTCCTTTTGTTTTGTTTTTTTAAAGAAAGACGTATAAAAGGATTATAGAAGATGGCAGTTATATTGATATATTGATGTTTTGTAACAGTAATCAAAAGCTTAGAAATAGAAAATAATTCTTTATAAACAGAAGTTTACTTATGTGAGCTTTTTAAATTGGAAATTATATTGTTTATTGTGGCCTATTGCTGGAAGTTACCTGTAAGTACTAACTAGTGTAGAATACTTTATGCTATTAGAAAAATGGACAATGCTTTATTTTTTAGTTCATTATAATTTTTACTGTTTTATAATAGATTTTCTAGAGTAGAATTACTTCCAGTTGGGTTATCTGTCAAGTTATATTTAGCATTTTAAAAGATCTTATTGATGGATTAATATATTAGAATTTACTGACATGATTGTGTTGTATGATTTTCCAAATCAGTAAAACTTAAAAATATAAGGCAGCCTCTTGTTTGTATTAACATATTATTGAGAATTAATATTAATAACTATGCTTTTTATTTGTTAAGGGTTTATATTATTGTAAATAAGTAGACTGGTTTTGCTGAGTATATTTTTACAGTGATCTAAAATTTTCAGTGTAACAAGACAAAACTGTGTAAAAATCTTGCCTAAACTCTAGAGGGGTCTGAATTCAGAGGAGTTGTGTTGAGTGTAGCAAACAGGAAGGCAGGGGCATATATATCATATTTCCCCAAACCTAGTACTTGAACTTATTTGACAGAATCGAACTTAATTTACTTCATCATAGATTTCTTTTTCTCTGGAATATGAAATCTAATCTTACTCTTGTACCCGTGCTCCCTTGTTACAATACGTCTACTTCATTTTGTGAACAGGGTCATTTAAAAAATAAAACATGTAACAGTATGTTCTGAATGAAATTCAGTACTAGCCCCTCTAATGATGAAGACTTCTCTGGTGTCTTTACCCTCTCTGCAGCAGTTTGTCTGAAATGCTGTGTGTTTGCAGGAGGAGCAAGCAGCAAAGCTGAAAGCTGAGAAGATTAGAGTTGCCCTGGAGAAAATTAAAGAGGCCCAAGTGAAAAAGGTAACATGTGGCTCTTTGCTAGGTTTGACATATTTACGATTTTTTCCTGTTTTGTTTTGCTTTATAAATAATTCTACTGTTTATATATATTGTTCCTCTAGTTTATGGAAAGGTGAAAATGTGTCCTTCCTGTTATCTGTCACATGTGGGTTTGTAGGGGGTGTTTTATGACAGCCAGCCTTTGTCTCTGGGCAGGTCTGAAGGGTCTAACGTAGGCCTGACCCACATTATCCCTCAGATAGTAAATAAAGGCTTCTCACTACTTTTAAAACAAACACAAATCAGTAAGACAGAATCACCTTAGCACAATAATTGTATACTTTAAAGGCTTAACATTAAAACCTGTAGGCAGGTTTCTTGATATTCAGATTTTACCTTTAATAATACAGTCAACATAATCATGATATGTCTTAATTCATTTTTAAAGACTTGACTCAGAATGTTGTTTAGTGCTTTTCTAAAATACCATCTTTTAAAGTTACCATTTAATTGCATTTTTACCTGTTGCAGCTGGTGATCAGGGTCCACATGTCTGATGACAGTTCTAAAACAATGATGGTGGATGAGAGACAGACGGTGAGGCAAGTGCTGGATAGCCTGACGGACAAATCTCACTGTGGCCACAGCTTAGACTGGTCGCTGGTGGAGACTATTTCGGAGTTACAAATGGGTTAGTAATGCCGCTGCTTTAATTGCTTCTTAGCGTCTTTGTAATCCTAAATCTTCATGTTGATAGAAGCATTTTGAGACACTTTTGCTTTTTTCTATAAAATTATCAGGCACTTTATCTTTTTAAAATCTGGCTTTTTAATGTTTTTCCTGGTGAGTTTTTAGCTGGAGAGTTCTTTGACTAAAAGATGAATTCCAGTTCACTGTATATTTTAAAATGATTAAAGGAAAGTTTCTTAATGATAACAAAATGCTTTTTCTTTTAAATAAGAGCTACATAAATACATTTACTAAAAACTGTTATTGAAGATTTTTACTTTTTCATTCACTTACTTTATGTGTCTGAGTGTGTGTGTGCATCATGTGCATGGAGAGGCCAGAAGAGGTTGTGAGCTGCCTGAGGTTGGTGCTGAGGACTGAACCCCGATCCTCTGCAAGAGCAGCAGGAGTTCTTAGTGCTGAGCCATCTCTCCAGCCCTGATACTGTTACATTTACTGGTGTTTGTACATAAGTCATTAATTCTAAGGGAAAACAAAGCATATTAACGAATTATAAAGAATACTTCTAACATATGTTCAGTATTATTTCGTGTGTATGTGTGTATACACAGACTTTAGTCTGACACACACACAACCACCCCGAACCCACATTAAAAAAAAAATCCATGCAGAAACCTGTATCTGTAGTTCCAGTGCTGGGGAGATAGAGAAAGGAGGACGGCAGAAACCTGTATCTGTAGCTCCAGTGCTGGGGAGATAGAGAAAGGAGGACGGCAGAAACCTGTATCTGTAGCTCCAGTACTGGGGAGTAGAGAAAGGAGGTCGGCAGAACTGAACTAGCGAGCTCCATGTTCAGTGAGAGGCTGTGGCAAAATGGAAGGTGGAGCAGTTGAAGACAGTGCCCATCGTCAGCCTTTAGCCTCTGTACTCACAAAATTCCATAATTCTGCTATGATTTATCTTGCCTTTCATATAAGTCTGATGAATACTAACAAAAAGTTCTTATTTAATTTTGGAACAGAGAGAATCTTTGAAGACCATGAAAACTTAGTTGAAAATCTTCTTAATTGGACAAGAGATAGCCAAAACAAGCTTATATTTATGGAACGTATAGAAAAATATGCACTTTTTAAAAACCCACAGGTAAGACTGACTAACTTGTAAATGCTGAGTCAGTAGAGTTAAAAGACTGGAAGCCGGCAGGGCACCATGCCCTCTTTCAAGGAAGAAGGGGGAGGGAGGAGGGGTGGGGGGGTAGTGGGAGGGGACCGGGAGAAGGGGAAGAAAGGAAAAAAAAAAAACTTTATTTCTTTAATTATGTTCTTGAATGGAAAAAATAAAACAAAACAATGTATGGAAAAATAAATAAATAAATAAAAGAAAAAAAAAAGACTGGAAGCCACGTGATTGGGCATTATAACTGCAAATCCCTATGGGAACAGTCATTACTGAAAAGTAACTTGGGAGCCAGGTGTTAGGTCCTACATGGGGTAAACTTTGTTTGATAGAAATATAAATAGGTCCAGCGTGTTACTAGGTTTCTCCTCTGACAGAGCTTGTTGAGCCCAGAAGTTCATTAACATTTGAGGTTCTCATTTCCCCAAAGCAGGCCAGAGGTTTTTACCTACCTAATTATTTTAATTTTTTTGATGGGTTACATAATGCCTTTGCCTTTTTTGTCATCTTTATTATGACAGTGTAATGTTTGGGTTAGCATTCACAACACCTGTGCCTTTTTTAAAATTAGCAGATAAAGTAATGTGCTTCATTATACCATTTCCAGACAGACTTTATTCTTATCCTACTTTTCTACCTTCCCTTCTCCCCTGCCTCACTCCTGTTTGTCCACTTCCTCCCTGGTAGGTCAAGAAAAGCAAGAACTCTGTGGTACAAAGCGGTGGTGAAAAAAGAGCAGTAGTGTTTTTACCCACAGACTTGACTGTGGTTGGTCAATAGCAGTAATGTTAAAGGTAGTCAGTTTACCCCAGACTTAATTATGGTGGTTAATGAAGAGTATATGTTAAAGAGTGTCAGGAGATCTTTTTGTAGAAGACTGAAAGAATAGTTATACTCATAATTACAATTCAGACTTTAATTAAAAAGCAAATGAGACTTTATAGTCATAGCAGAATTTGAGGCTTCCTCTTAAACAGCCAAAATATTAATCATCATCTGGAACAGCATACTAGATCCAGAATAGAACTATGCTGGTTCAGCATATCTCAGGAGATCTTTCCTGATCATATTCTACTTTATAGTGCTTTGGGGTATTTTTATATAACTAGTTAAATATCCTGAAATACTTGCTGTTGCATATATTGTCACCTCAGAATGTAGAGGAAAGCAGTCTATGGAATACTTCATAGAATGTGTTTTGGGCAAGATGGAAGTAGATCCATAAAGTAATGTGCTTCATTATACCATTTCCAGACAGACTTTATTCTTATCCTACTTTTCTACCTTCCCTTCTCCCCTGCCTCACTCCTGTTTGTCCACTTCCTCCCTGGTAGGTCAAGAAAAGCAAGAACTCTGTGATACAAAGCGGTGGTGAAAAAAGAGCAGTAGTACTTACATGGAGGGAGCTTCATGAAATACTTCCCTTCCCTATGCACTGGCAGAACTAAACTTGGAGTGGCTACTTTTCTAGAGCAAATGATGTATGTGTTTACTCCCAAGGGAATAGTAGAATGAGTTTATTCTTTAATTTTCATTTCTTTTCTCCTTTTGTTCTCTCTCTCTTTCTTTCTTTCTTCCTTTTTTTTAGAATTACCTTCTTGGGAAAAAGGAAACAGTTGAGATGGCAGACAGAAACAAAGAAGTGCTGTTAGAGGTACGGCTCACTCTCCCTTCCCTGCTCATTTTAAAATAGAAACTTTAAGCATCTTTGAAGTCAGCTCTGTCAGTGTTCTAACTGTGCATAACTGTTGAATCCCTAACAAACCTCTTACAAACTATTTTTTTGCTAAGCAATATTCTAGTAGATTAAAAGGAGTAATGACCTTTTAAGGGTTTCCAGATAGGAGGAATTAAAATATTCCTATGCTGGTTATATCAGCTTTTCCAGAGGGTCAGATAGCCCTGTCAGTAGTACTTTCTTAGTTAGCATGAGAAGCTGAGTTGGTAGCCCCAGACCCTAAGTAAAAGCCAGGCAGAGGACTGTGCATTTGTAATCACAGTGGATTCCTGGCATGCACTAGCCATCCAGCCTAGCCTCTGAGCTTAGTGAGAGACTATGTCTCATAAACTAAGGTGGAAGGCAACTGAAGAAGACACCTGACATCAGCCTTTAGCCTCCAGACATGCATATCACCACACATCACAAACACACAAAGAAAAAGAAGTGGGACTCAGTAGTATTATATACAACTCAGTTGAGTTCATAGGAAAATATTCTTTTTTGTTTGGTTTTTGGTTTTTGAGGCAGTGTTTCTCTGTATAGCCCTGGCTATCTTGGGACTTACTCTGTAGACCAGGCTGGCCTCGAACCCACAAAGATCCACCTGCCTCTGTCATGACTATAATAAAGAATATTTCCCACTGGACAGTGGTGGCACACACCTTTAATCTCAGCACTGTGGAGTCAGACATCTTGTGTGCTATGGAGTGTGTGTTTTGTCTGTATATGGGTATCAGGATTACACATCCCTGTCTGTAGACACAGGCTAGAGGAGAATGCCAGGTGTCTTCTTCTCTCACTCTACCTTAGCCCTCTGAACCAGGTTGGCTGCCCAGCAGGCACGTGCAGCCATAGTCAGCTTCTTATATAGCTGGTGGGATTCAAACTGAGGTATTCATGCTTGCCAGCAGACACTCTACCCACTGAGCTATTTCTCAGCCCCATGATATATAGTTATTAATAAACACTTTAGATTGCCACAGTAACTCTAAAGTACTTTCTTACTGTGTTTAGAATAGAAAGTTCTTTCAGAAAACTGGTGTGGTTTTAATACAAAACTGTTTTGCTTTACTTAGTGTTATGCATTTCACAGGAGTAGCTAATTCATTTTCTGAAAATATAAAGATCATAAATCTTTCCAAATGATTTTCTTTTTTAAAGGAATGTTTTTGTGGAAGTTCTGTAACTGTCCCAGAAATTGAAGGAGTCCTTTGGTTAAAAGACGATGGCAAGAAGTCCTGGAAGAAGCGTTACTTTCTCTTGCGAGCATCTGGCATCTACTATGTCCCTAAAGGAAAAGCAAAGGTATATCACTTTTCTGCACTTCTGTGCTTCCTACATTATGCTAGCTGCTATGACTCCATAGTAAGAATACTACTGCACCTGTGTAAGCACACAGAAGATAATTGTGATTATCCACTGTTCACTTCTCTGCTCTTTATTTGGGTTCATCTCAATTCTCTACTGTCTTTTCCCTGTTGGGATCTGTTGTTGTAATGGGAAGATCTCATGCATGTAGCTCAGGCTGGCCTCAGAATCACTATGTAAATTAGGGTGACACTGAACTCTTGGTCCTCTTGACTCCCTGCTTCCACTTCCTAGGTCCTGGGATTACAGGTATGCATCACCACATCAGCTAAACATAGTTTTATTATTTGGGAGGTTGGGGGAAGGTCTTGCTAGAGTTTTGTGTATTTCATCTAGGGAGAATGGCTTTCTAGGATTATGTTAGCTTCAGTCTTGAGTAATGTGCTTTTGCTGAGGTATATGCTATCATTTGTGCTTGTTTGGGTTCAGAGCTAGTCTAAGCATTTACAGTATCATCCTAGTCCTAAAAACTGTGAGTGTAAGCATCACCTCTGCCTGCTGAGGTGATTCCCAGTTGAGAATCACTGTATTTGAGCCTGGCATTATAGCCATTCAGCTACTTGATAGATTATTATTCTTTCCTAAGAGTGCTGCTATTACCTGTATCTGTTAACTATAGCTGTTATGTGATATGGATACTATGTATAGCATGTTTAAAGTACCAACATCTCTAAATCAATATTCATTAGGAATTACATATAACAAGCAAAGTAGTCTGCCTTTTTGGTTGTATTGTAGACGAAGAAAAATCTTATAATCTTACTTTCTACCTAATAAAGGTTTGATTCCCAACTGAAAACCCTTACCTGATATGATACTTGTTTATTTGCATCATTAAATTAATCTTTGGTTTTTTGTTTTGTTTTGGTTTGGTTTTAAGGTATCTCGGGAACTGGTGTGCTTTCTTCAGCTGGATCATGTTAACGTGTACTATGGGCAGGACTATCGGAGCAAGTACAAAGCACCCACAGACTGTTGTCTGGCGTTAAAGGTAACAGCTCAGCAATTGTGATCAGCATTAGATAGAGGCTACTTGACATTTGGATCTTCAAGTAGATTATGTGTCTTTGTAAAAAGATAGGAGGACTAGGGGTAGCTCAGCAGTTAAGTATTAAGTTGTTTTGTTTGTTTTTGTTTTTGTTTTTAGCTCCATCCTAGCACCAGGGAGAACAAGGTAAAAGTAGAGTTTGACCTAGTAGCTCATACCAGTAATCCCAGCACTCAGGAACATCAGGAGTTGGAACCAGATCCTGTCGTGGGAAAAAAGTTTTACTGTCAGACATGTATTTTTTTGTGGTTTTCTTCAACTTTATTAGTAAAACCATAAGAGGGCACTATTCCCCTGTTTTCATCTGGTTGAGGACTAAATCTGTCTATACCTCCCCATGCTGTGCTTAGGGAGTTTCCTTCTCTTTCAGTCAAGCTTTAAGTTTCTCACACTGTTGTGGCCAAACACTAGAGAGGAGTGGGCACTTTGTAGTATTTTCAGCGATATAAATTAACAGTTATAAAGATAGCCTACTGTTGCAGCTTATAATAAAATAGTCTCACACTAGCCCAGAATGGAGGTTTATTTGTTATTTAGGGGTAGACTCACAAAAAAAGGTGGTGATCAGCAGTCCTCTGCATGAGTGGGGAACTGGAACCAAATCCAACAGCCAAAAAGGGCCGTGCATGCTTTTACATATATATATATATATATCATGTGACCTTAAAGGGTATTGACAGAAGGAATTCCCACAGCAGCCTACAAAGATTCAAGAAAAGTTACTGAGAGAATTAAGTAATACTTAGTGACTGCATCTTCAGGACTCTCAATACTACTTACATGTTTGTATCATACTTTTTTTTCTGTGAGAAGCCTTAGTTGGGTTTAGGGAGTACCATTTGTTTAGAATTTGGAATGGGATTCTGATTTCTTTGGTAAAAATGGATGTATTATAATAGCAGTCCTGTATTAAATAAGCTTTCTTAGACAACACGAATGCATCATTGAGGTTAGTTACAGAAACAGATTAGTTTATTTTTGCTTTTTAATTTGTCTTAGTTTTTTTTTTATTTTTGCTTATATTCTTCATCTTTTTGAGACAGCCTTCCTGTGTAGACCAAGCTAGCTTCATACCTGAGCTCCTCTGCCTTGGCCTTCAGATTACTGAGATTACAAATGTGTGTCACCATAGCCAGTAATTCTTAAGAAGTTAATAGGAGGTAACTTCAGCCAGTGGCCTGTTAAGTTCAAGGTCCCTTGGGAAACCAGAAGACCATTATATCAACATTAGGTTTGTAATACTGAGATATTACCTGCCTTCCACATTCTTGTTCTCTGAGTGTATAGAGGAATTTTCTCACAGGCTCCATAATGATATTTTTCCTATCTTAACTATTAAGAGGTATTTGGGGACAGTTGTGCTCTTTTATCTTAATTTTTTCTCTTATTTTAATTTCTAATAAAGTAAATATTTCAGGGAAAGAGTAAACTTCAACACTATCCTCTTACCCCTCCAAAGAGTGCACGCTGCAGTTTGTAAGGAAAGAAGCCTACAAAATATTGTTCCACCAGTCAGGTGTGACCATGGACTTCTGTCCTAAGTGTTGTGCTATATATATTCCTTACGCGCCTGGTGTAGTTGTTTACCCACAGGGAAGGACCTTCTCCTTTGGAGCTTCTAAACCGTGATTTCCTGGATAAACAATTCTTTTCCATTTTTAGTCTTACAGACTGAGAATTCTGTTGACTTAATCTTGATAGAGTTTTTCATAGATATGTAAAAGGGAATATTTATGAACTTCCCAAGTGGGATGGTTTACATGGACAACTTGACATAAAATTTAACATGATATATACTTTATTTAAAAAATGTAAGTATGGGCTATTTTATTCCACTTTATGATTGTTTAAGAAGTGTGTACTGAGCTGGGCATGGTGGTGCATGCCTTTAATCCCAGCACTTGGAAGGCAGAGGCAGGAGGATCTCTTGAGTTTGCGCAGCCAGCCTGGTCTACAGAGCAAGTTCCAGGATAGCCAGAAGTACACAGAGAAACCCTGTCTTGAAAAACAAACAAGAACAAAGTATGCACTGGTTTGCCATTTCTTAAGACCATAACTTATGGTTAAGTGTCATTTCTCTAGATTTAACTGGATTCTGCTTTCCTTTGGCAGCACCCACAGATCCAGAAGAAGTCTCAGTATATCAAGTACCTCTGCTGTGACGATGTGAGGACACTGCACCAATGGGTCAATGGAATCCGAATCGCAAAGGTACAATTCCTTTTCGTTTGAGGCTGGAATAATGAAATGGTTGGTTAGATAATTTGGGTTGTTTTGTGCTCATCATTTTGCTAGTGTCTAGTTTCCGCAGGCCTAAGTTCATGTTTTAAATGCCTTTTTTTCCGTGGAGGGTGTGAAATATGTTGATGTCTGTGGAACGATATTGGTGGTAACTTGTGTGGTATCAAAGTGACTTCTTTCTACTTTGGAGCATGCATTATGGTTTTTTTATTAAATTTTTAAAATTTATTTTACATACCAAGCATGATTTCCTCTCCTTCCTCTCTTCTGTTTCCTCCCTCACCTCCCATCTACACCCCCATATCCACTCCTCCCAGGGGAGTCAACAAAGCATGGCATAATCATATTGAGGCAGGACTTAGCTTTTCCCCACTGCATCAAGGTTGGCAAGGCTTCCCTGCATGCAGAATAGGTTCTAAAAAAGCCAGCTCATGAGCAAGGGACATTTCCTGAACCCACTGCTAGGGGGACCACAAAAGACCAAGCTATACAACTGTCCCCGACATGCAGAGGGCCTAGGTCTGTCCTGTACAGGCTCCCTACCTATCAATCCACAGTCCCTGAATTCCTGTTAGTTCATATCAGCTGTCTCTGTGGGTTTCCCCATCATGATCTTGAAACCTCCCTTCCTTGCTTTTACAGTCCCTCCTCCCTCTTGATAACTGGACTCCCAGAGCTCAACCCAGTGCTTGGCTGAGGATCTCTGAATCTGCTTCCATCAGTTACTAAATGAAGGCTCTCTGTTGATAATTAGCCTGTGATGACAGTTAAGTTGAAGCTACCAATCTGAATACAGAAGAAGGCCAGTTTAGGCACTGTTTCCCTATTGCTAGGAGTCTTGGCTGGGGTTATCCTTGTGGATTCCTGGGAGTTTCCCTGGCACCAGGTTTCTCCCTAATTCCAAAAGGGCCCCCTCTATCAAGATAACTCTTTCATTACTCTCCCTGTCCTTCCTTCCCCCAAGTTGAACAACTCAGATTCCCCATGTTGTCACCTCCCACCTCCCCCCGCCCCACCATATCCCCACCTCCAGTTCTCCCAAGAGATCTTATCTATTTCCCCTTCACAGGGAAATCTACACATCCTTCTTAGGGTTCTCCCTGTTACTTAGCATTTCTGGTGCTGTGGATTGTAGCATGGTTGTCCTTTGCTTTACATCTAATATCCACTTATGAATGAGTGCATACCATGTTTATCTTTCTGGGTCTGGGTTAACTCACTCAGGATGATTTTTTTTTTCCAGGTCCATCCATTTGCTTGCAAATTTTGTCATTGGTTTTTTTTTGGGTTTTTTTTGTTTGTTTGTTTGTTTTTGTTTTGTTTTTGTTTTGTTTTAACACTGAGTAATACTCCATTGTATAAATATACCACATTTTCCTTATCTGTTCTTTGGTTGAGGGGCATCTAGGTTGTTTCCAGGTTCTGGCTATTATGAATAATGCCACTGTGAACATAACTGAACAAGTATCCTTGGTGTGGGAGGTCCTTCTGTCTATGTGTTGCTTTTATTGGTTAATAAATAAAGAACTGCTTTGAGCCTGTGGCAGAGAAGAACAGAACTAGACCGGGAAAGCTAGGCTGTGTGCTGGGAGGAAGAAGGCAGAGTGAGAGAGACGCCATGGGGCTGCCGCTGGAGATAGACATTCTGAAACTTTGCTGGTGGCCACGACTTTGTGTTGATGCACAGATTAACTGAGATGGGTTAAATTAAGATGTAAGAGTTAGCCAATAAGAAGCTTGAGCTAATGGGCCAAGCAGTGATTTAACTGATACAGTATCTGTGTAGTTATTTTGGAGCTAAGCAACCGGGAACCAACAAGCGACCTCCTCTTTCATGTTCTCCTACATTTGGTATGATTGATCATCCTTTGGGAATATGCCCAAGAGTGATATAGCTGGATCTTGAGGTGGATTGAGTCCAGTTTGAGAAACCACCATACTGATTTCCAAAGTGACTGTACAAGTTTGCAGTCCCACCAGCAGTGGAGGAGTCTTCCCCTTACTCCACTTCCTCTTCCACATAAAAAACAGTCATTAGTGTTTTTTGATCTTAGCCATTATGACAGGTGTATGATGATATCTCAGAGTCATTTTGATTTGCATTTTTCTGATGGCTAAGGATGTTGAACAGTTCTTTAAGTGTATCTCAGCCATTTGAGATTCTTCTATTGAGAATTCTCTGTTTAGATCTCTACCCCTTTTTTAATTGGATTATTTGGTATTTTGATGTCTAGTTTCTTGAGTTCTTTATATATTTTGGAGATCTATCAGATATGGGGTTGGTGAAGCTCTTTTCCCATTCTGTAGGCTGCCATTGTGTCTTATTGACAGTGTCCTTCACCTTACAAGCTTTTCAGTTTCAGGACACCCCATTTATTAATTGTCAGTCTCAATGTCCATGCTACTGTTATTACATTCTGGAAGTTGTCTCCTGTGCCAGTGCATTCAAGGCTACTTCCCACTTTCTCTTCTATCAGGTTCAGTATAACTGGATTTATGTTGAGGTCTTTTATCTACTTGGACTTGAGATTTGTGCAGGGCAGTAAATAGAGATCTATTTGCATTCTTCTACATGCAAACTTCCAGTTATGCCAACACCATTTGTTGAAGATCCTTTCTTTTTTCTACAGTATAGTTTTGAGTTATCAAAAATCAGATGTTCATAAGTATGTGGATTTGTGCCAGGGTCTTCAATTCGATTCCATTGATCCACATGTCTGTTTTTATGCCAATACCGTGCTGTTTTTATTTCTTTAGCTCTATAGTAGAACTTGAAGTCAGGGATGGTAATACCTCTGGAAGTTCCTTTATTATACAGAACTGTTTTAGCTATCCTGGGATTTTTTGTTTTTCCATATGAAACTGAGTATTGCTCTTTCAAGATCTGTAAAGAATTTTGTTGGGATTTTGATGGGGATTACATTGAATCTGTAGATTGCTTTTGGTAAGATTGCCATTTTTACTATGTAAATCCTACTGATCCATGAGTATGGGAGATCTTTCCGATTTCTAATACCATCTTCAACTTCTTTCTTCAAAGAGCTAAAGTTCTTATCGTACAGGTCTTTCACTTGTTTAGTTAGAGTTACAACAGCATATTTTTATATTATTTGTGGCTATTGTAAAGGGTATTATTTCTCTGATTTCTTTCTCAGCCCACTTACCATTTGTATAGAGGAGGGCTACTGATTTTTGTGGGTTAATCTTGTACCCAGCCACATTAATGAAGTTATTCATCATCTGTTCCCTGGTAAAATTTTTGGGGTCATCTATGTGTACTATCATATCATCTCCAAATAGGGAAAGTTTGACTTCTTCCTTTCAAATTTGTTTCTCCTTGATCTCCTTTTGTTGCCTAATTGCTCTAGCTAGAACTTTGAGTGCTATATTGGATAGATACGGAGAGAGTGGACAGCCTTGTCTTGTTCCTGACTTTAGTGGAATCACTTTGAGTTTCCCTCCATTTAATTTGATGTTAGCCGTCAGCTTCCTGTATATTGCCCTATTATGTTTAAGTATGGTCCTTGTGTCCTTTTCTCTCTACAGCCTTTATCATGAACGGGTGTTGGATTTTGTGAAAGTCATTTTCAGCATCTAATGTGGTTTTCTTCTTTGTTTATTTGTAATGTTGAATTACACTGACAGATTTTCATATGTTGAACCATCCCTGCATCTCTAGGATAAAGCCTACTTGATCATGGTGAATGATTTTTCTGATGTGTTCTTGGATTCGATTTGACAGTATTTTATTGAGTATTTTTGCATCAGTGTTCATGAGGGAAACTGGTCTGTAATTTTCTTTGTTGCATCTTTGTATAGTTTGGGTATCAGAGTAACTGTAACCTTTTAAAAAGAACTTGGCAATGTTCCTTCTGTTTCTATAGTCTGGAACAATTTGAGGAGTGTTGGTATTTGCTATTTGAAATTTTGGTGGAATTCTGCACTGAAACCATATCACCCTGACCTTTTTTTTTTTTTTTTTTTGTGGGGTTGGGAGGCTTTTAATGACTGTTTCTGTTTCCTTAGGGGTTGTAGGTTTATTTAAATTGTTTTTCTGGTCAAGAAAATTGTCCATTTCTTTTAGATTTTCCAATTTTGTAGAGTAGAGGTTTTTGAAGTATGACCTAAAGATTCTTTGGATTTCCTCAGTGTTTGTTGTTATGTCCCCCTTTTCATTTCTGATTTTGTTAATTTGGATGTTCTCTCTCTTTTAATTTTTATAAAGGTTTGTCTATCTTCTTGATTTTTCTCAAAGAACCAACTCTGTTTCATTGATTTTATTTTATTTTTTTTGTATTCTGTTTCTGATTTATTGATCTCAGCCACAGCTTTTATTTTATTTCCTGCCATCTGCTCCTGGGTGAATTTGCTTCTCTTTGTTCTGGAGCTTTCAGGGGGCTCTCAAGTCGCTGGTGTGGGTTCTCCAAGTTCTTTATGTAGTCACTTAGTGCTATGAACTTTCTTCTTAGCCCTGCTTTCATAGTGTTCTGTAATTTGGGTATGTTGTGGATTCATTTTCATTAATTTCTAGGAAGTCTTTAATATTCTTATTTCTTCCTTGACCCAGAAGTGATTCAGTTCAGCGCTGTTTAGTTTCCATGAATTTGTAGGCTTTCTCTAGTTTGTGTTATTGTTGAACTCTTACCATGGTGATATGATAAGATACAGGGGTTATTCCATTTTTTTTTGTAGCTATTGAGGTTTGCTTTGTTATTGAGTATGTGGTCAATTTTTGAGAAGGTTCCATGAGATGCTGAGAAGGTATATTCTTTAGTGTTTGAGTGGAATGTTCTATAGATGTCTGTTAAGTCCTTTTGAGTCATGACATGTTAGTTCTCTTATTTCTCTGTTAGGTTTCTGTCTGATTGACCTGTCCATTAGGGGGTGTTGGGTGTTGAAGTCTCCTATTATTAGTGTGTGAGGTTTGATATGCGATTTAAGCTTTAATAATGTTTCCTTTACAATGTGAGTGCCCTTGTATTTGGGACACAGATGTTCAGAATTGAAATTTCCTCTTGATAGATTTTTTTTTCCTGTGACAAATATGAAATGTCTTCCATCTCTTGTGATTGATTTTAGTTTGGTCTATTTTGTTAGATATTAGGATAACTACACCAGTTTGCTTCTTAGTCCCATTTGATTGAAAAATCTTTTTCCCAACTCTTTACCCTGAGGTAATGTCTGTCTTTGATGTTGAGGTATTTCTTTTATGCAGCAAAAGGATGGATGCATCTGTTAGCTTGTGTCTTTGGCAAATTGAATCTTTTGGTAGTAAAAGATGATAATGACCAGTGATTTTGTTGTTGTTGTTTTTGTTTTTCGAGACAGGGTTTCTCTGTAGCTTTGAAGCCTGTCCTGGAACTAGCTCTTGTAGACCAGGCTGGTCTCGAACTCACAAAGATCTGCCTGCCTCTGCCTCCCGAGTGCTGGGATTAAAGGCGTGCGCCACCACCACCTGGCTTTTTTTTTTTTTTAACTTTATATTCACAGCTAGACCAGTGATTATTAATTTCTGTTATTTTCTTGTTTTGGTGATGGTAGTGGTGATAGTGTGTGTGTTTCCTTTCTTTGAGTTTTGGGTGTGAGATTACCTATTGCGTGTATTTTTGTGGATGCAAAAAAGCTAGCTTTCTTGTGATGGAGTTTTCCTCCTGATGTTTTCTCTAGGGCTGGATTTATGGATAGGTATTGTTTAAATCTGGTTTTATCATGAAATATCTTGTTTTTTTCCGTCTATGATGGTTGAAAGTTTTGCTGGGTGTAGTAGTCTAGGTTGGCATCCGTGATCCCTTAGTGTCTGCAAAATGTCTGTCCAGGACCTTCTGGCATTTAGCATCTCCACTGAGAAGTCAGGTGTAATTCTGATTGCTAGAGCTGCCATAACTCGGCCTTTTTCCTTTGCAGCTCTTAATATTCTTTTTTTATTTTACTATATTATATTTTATTTTATTATATTATGAGGGACTTTTGTTGCTGTTGTTTTGGTTTGGCCCAGCATATCTGTTGTTCTGTAAGTTTCTTCTACCTTTATAGGCATGTCCTCCTTTAGGCTGGAAAGTTTTGCTGAATATGTTTTCTGTGTCTTTGAGCTGGTCTTCTCCTTCTATCCTTATTATTCTTTTGGTTTGGTCTTCATGGTGTCTCAGGTTTCCTGGATGTTTTGCGTTAGGAATTTATTGGATTTAACATTTTCTTTGACTAATGAATCTATTTCCTCTATCGTATCTTCAATGCCTGAGATTGTCTCTTATATCTCTTTTATTCTGTTGGTGATGCTTGTATCTGTAATTCCTGTTCACTTTCCCGGATTTTCTGTTTCCAGAATTCCGTTCCTTTGTGTTTTGTTTATTGTCTCTATTTCAGTTTTCAAATCTTAAACCATTCCTTTGCCTGTTTCTTTTCCTTGGCTTTTTGAGTGTGTGTTTCAGATGCATCCGAATGTTCAGGTCTTGCTGTTATAGGATCACTGGGTTCTGGCTGTCATATTGCTCTTTCAATTGTTGAATGTATTTTTACACTGGCGTTTACTCATCTGTTCTTCCAACTGGTGTCGTTTGCATCTGTGCCTATTTAGTCTGCTGGAGTTTCGGGGGGGGGCTGGCCTTGGGGAGGGTGTTCAGGTGCATGGGGTTGTGCGGTGGAGTGTGTCTTGGAGAGACAGAGTTTAGTGCGTGGCGGAGCTGGTGGTGCAGCTGGGAATCAGGTCTTTCGCATTATATGATTATTATGTAGCCAAGTTTAGCCTAAGCAGATCTCTCCAACCCCCAAATATTAAGTTATGGTTTTTATCAAGATTTGGAACAGTGTCCCTGAATAGTGCTAAGAATCTAGCCCTAGCTCTCTTGGAGTGATAAAACTTGTATTTCTATTATAAACACCAATAAAGTTGTCTTCCTGCTGTCCTTACAACTGAGGAAAATGAGTATGAATGTAGCTCTCTAGAATTAAGGACTATTTATAGTACTGCAGTAGTACAGAAACTAAAGTAGTATACAGGTGTTTCTCTCCCTTCCCACATTCTTCCGTGTACCAGTTCATGTCACCATTTGTCCTCTTTTGTTTAGTATGGGAAGCAGCTCTATACAAATTATCAAGAAGCCTTGAAGAGGACAGAGTCCGCTTATGACTGGACTTCTTTATCCAGCTCCAGCATTAAATCTGGGTCCAGTTCTTCCAGCATCCCAGGTAATTCAAAGTACCACACAACACTATTTTACTACCAGTATCAAAAAAAAAACCACAGCCATACCTAATTTCTAATCCGTGGGTATTTTTTTCTTACTTCTCCACAAAATTGTTAAAAGTGCAATGTTATGAACTATTCACAAGTATTTGAAATGTACTTACTTCGAATGCACTGTACTAGTTTATGAAGTTTATTTTAAAACTCAGTATATACTAAGAAGACATGATATAGAAGCCGCTTGGAGAAGTACTCATAAGCCATCAGGATACTACATTCCTGATATTGCCGTGCAGGGAAAACACTTCCAGCTAGTTCAAAATTACAACTTCCCATATCTTTTAAATAAGTATGCTGTACTCACATCTTCCGTAAAATGCTTCTTTCAAAATCTTCCCTGAATCATTGTGTAATGACTTAAAATTGCATGACTTGACATTATCTGTAAATAATAAAAAGCATATTTGGAATTGTGGTACACACACACCTGTGAAAATGTAATGTATAGATGTAAGTATGTATTTTCTGGTTCTGTCCATTGAAGGCGTCTAGAAGAAGGGACACCCTAGTAATAATGAGACTGCCCACAGCCCAGTCACCAAAAGAAGGAACAGAGCTCTTGGGCAAATGGCTGGCTCTAAAGCTGTGGTAGAGAATGCACAAGATGAGCAGAAGGACTGAAAAACAGGATAAGAGATTTTCATAGGGGCATAGATGCCAACTTGAGAAAGTTTCAGTGTCTAACACTAGAATAACTTTGAGCAAAAGTTATAAAATTATAGCCAAATTAGGAGATATATCACTTTGAATCCATGATAACATCATTTCTATACAAAGTATTTTTAAAGACTGTAAGTACATTTTAGTTAAAATATAATAACATCACCTTGTCCTTTCCCCCAGCTCTTTTCATGTCCCATCAACTCTTTGTGTGTGTCTACATACATTGTGTGTACCATGTACATGTAGGTACTTGTGGAAGCCAGAAGAGGGCATTGGGCCCCTGTAACTAGAGTTACCAGCAGCTGTGAGCTTCCTAATGTGGGTGCTGGGGCAGAATCCAAGTCCTCTGCAAGAACAGTACACTCTTAATTGAGATATCTCTCCAGCCTCACAAAATATTTCTAAATGATTTCTGTACAGACGTTGCCCTCTTGAAGAGCTACACATAGTGATTGACCTTAAAAAGGAGTAGGGTTGAGAAAGCAGAAACTTCACAATGGAGAAAGTAGACAAGCAGTGTTTAGTCCCATTGATTGTAGGTTCCCTTGATCCAGTGTGGTGAGACTTGACCAATAGTTTTCAAGACTATCAAAATATCAATAGTTCTCAAGACTATCAAATAGTTCTCAAGACCAATAGTTCTCAAAATCATTTTTAAAAAATGGAGCAACTTTCAGAGGAGTCAAGATGACCAACTATGCTGTGGTATCCTGGACTAGAGCATGGATATATGAATGTGACATATAGTTATTAGTAAGTCAGTGTTTTTTCATAGCTATGGCAAATGTACTATAAACAGAATAATGGGACAGACTAGATGCTGAATTGGTAAGAACTCAAACTTACTCTATTTTAATATGAAAATAATATATAAAAATCTAAAATGAGATGTTCATTAAAGTGGGAAAAATGCTGAGAAGTTGGACTAGAAAGACAAGGTTAGAAAGCCATGCAGCAAGTAGGACTCAGAGAAGGCCAGCAGGCTGAGGAAAGACATATTCTGTTTTTCAGTCATGCAGCACTTAGCTCCAGTGCTTACATACATTCCCTCATGAAATAACATGCCTTTTCCTTCACTATTGCCATCCTTACACTTCATTGAAATGTTAGACTTTCTAGGGTAAAACATAGAATTAGAATGATTAATGTTGAAGAGCACTAAGATTCGTGTACTCCAGTCTTACCGGCTCTTGTCAAATAGGGATAGATAATGAATGAACCTAGTGTCATAGCCATAGCTTTCCATCATAGTCCGTATATTTTTACCTTAAGAATGGTCTTAACTTTGAAGAAGTGGGGGTTTAGGATACTGGGTTATTTTAATAGCTTCCATTCTTCACAAAGTGATTGTCTGGGAACAGATTTTAGTCTCTCCACTACTTACCAGACATCACATAAGGTACATACATACACATAATTACCTTAGAATCCAGGGAAGTCATCTTTCCAGTTCTTCCAGTCCCTACATTAGTTAAAGGTGCTTGTTAGCCTCAGCCACAACCCTTGTCCCTCCCCACTATCACCTGGCCTGGAAGCTAGGCTGTAGCATGACTGCTGCTCAGTGGTGCCAGTACCTGAATCCCTGGGACTCACCAAATACTGTTGATTGCTAAGGAAGAGTCTGAATTTATAAGCTGCTCTGGAATGGCTGAAAGAGCCTGATTCTTAAGATAATGTAGATATAATTAATGACTCAGCAATTCTTTCTTTCTTTTTTCTTCTTTTTTTTTTTTTAAACTTCTTCAGAGTAAATTTTTATCCAAGACAGGTTTTTGGGGTCCTACTGACTTGTGTCAGTTTTTCATGATGAACTATTAAAAAAAAATTAAAGAGTCAAATTAATCAAAAACTAATCATAAGATAAGGTTTTTCTACTAGAATATATTTGCTGAGTTTAGAGTAAGATGAGCTGATCTGCCATTCTACATAGTATTTACCCATGACATTTATCCATATGATCAAAATGATAACTGATGAAACTTTTTTAATATTTTAAACAGAGTCTCAGTCAAATCATTCTAATCAGTCTGACAGTGGAGTCTCTGACACCCTACCCACAGGACACATCCGTTCCCAAAGCACTGTGAGCTCCATCTTCTCGGAAGCCTGGAAGCGTGGCACTCAATTGGAAGAGTCCAACAAGGTAATACACTAGTTTTAATTTACATATAAAAATCTGTGGTCATCCACTAGTTTAGCTTGTACTCTTTTATTCCTTTATTAGAGTCTCATTTGGCACTATTTCAGTCTTCCTTCTTAGAGCGTCAACCTTAATTATAATAGTGAAAACCATTTAAGAGTTGTCTGTAGTGACCAGTGATCAAAAATCTTGATTTTTAGTGGCAGTTGTTTATGCAGTTTAACCAGTGGCTTACATTTTTAAGTTACAGCAACCCCTCCCCTGTTCAGCATAACCCGTTTGCTGGAGCAACACCATGTAGTGCCATTGCCCTAAAGTCCCAGAGAAGTTGCTTACAATTCTTATTTGTTTTTTAATTAATTCGGATTCAGTCCTTATCTTTCATTCATGAGGTATGTCTATAGACCCCAATAAATTTTCTCAAACTATGTTTTATGCAGAAGGCTACATTCTTAAAATTTTGGATTCCTGAGTCTTGGATAATTAATATTCAGTAAACATTATTACAGGCTATAATGTTGAGAGTTTTCATATATATATATATATATATATATATATATATATATATTAGGAAAGTTTCAGATGTGAATACAAAGTATTTTAAGAATAATTCCCACCCCCCCCCGAGCCACCTCACATCCCAAGTTCATGTCCTTTTTTTTTCCTTTCAATAATTCATTTAGTCCAGTTTGTCCTGCTGATATATACATAGCTGACTAGCCACTGGAATATGGGTCATTCCACCAGGAGCCACACCATTACAAAAAACTGACTCTTTCATTTTCCAGAAGCCGTCAGCTGTCAACTGCTCCCCAGTTATTGGTGGGGGCTCATGAACTCCTTCCCACTCTGTGCTACCATGCTGACTTGCTTTTGTGCAGGCAACCACAGTTGAGCTTATTAGAACAATGGTTCTGTCATGCCCTTAAGACACTATCCACTTGGGTCCTCTCCAAGTTAAAATTTTCCTTCTCCCTCTTGCATAATGGTCCCTGCACCTTGGGGAGAGTTCGTATGATGTATAGATGTCCCATTTGGAGCTGACCACTGCACAGTCACTTACTCTGCACTTGACCGATCGTGAGTTTTTGTATTAACCCCTATCTACTGCACACACAGACTTCTCTGTTAAGATTTGAGAGCAATCTTAGAGGTTTTCTTAGCTAAGTAGTCCTCCATCAGATAGCCTCAGAATTCCTGTAGGAAGAATATGTTCTGTTTGTAGTCACCACTTCAAACAGAAAGGGTGTGTTCCATCATTGAGGAGCCAGTGGCACCCTGGCTGGACTCTTGTTTTTACAATCATTATTTTGTTTTGTTGTGGTTCTTTTGGTCTCAGTCACAAATACAAGCACGTCCACAAATGAGAATGAAAAGGAACATTTAAATTTGTCCTCCAAATAGATTCATTACCTAATTTTTATATGTGGTTGATTAACTGGGCGTGGGGGTGAGGGGTATAAAAATGAGTAGTTAATAATTAGTTTTAATGACCTAAATTCTTTAAACACGGTTAAAAATCTCTTATCAGAAAATTTTAATAATTCTCTCTTCAGTCCTAGAACCTTTTTCCTCAAGTACTGGGTATTGAACGTAGGTCCTTGCACGTGCTAGGCAAACACTGTCACAGACCTATGTCCCAATCTTTTTTTATGTTTTGAGATAGTCTGTCACACTTAGTTTTCCTAGCTGTCCTTCAGTGTGTAATCCTCCTGTCTCAGCCTTCTAAGTAGGACTGTGTCAATCCTAGTTCCTTGTGAGCCAATTTAGATGAAACTAATACTCTAAGCATATACTAGAAACAATATTCTATGTAATTTTACATATCTGAGTAAAAGAATCTTTGCCTTGGCTGGGGATGTAGCTCACTTGTCTAGTATGCACGAAATTCCAGGTTAAATTTCCCACTGCTGTCAAAAAAAAAAAAAGCCTTTACCTTAAAAATTATTATCAGTGAGACCCATGTGCATTTTAAATTATAAAGCTACCTACTTATCCCATGTGAAATCAAAGAAAACAAAGACTCTGTGATTAGGAAACAAAGTCTGTCACTGTAGTTTCCGAAAGAGAATCAACCCTGCTATGCAATAGTGTCAGTTTGAGTCTTGATCTTGTGTGTTTCTTCTGTTACCTCAGTCTCAGGTGCCACACGAGAAGGCCCCGCACAGCTAAGGTCTGCAGGCCTGAAGCAGCCAAGACAGGGTCAAGTTAAGGTCAGGGCTGTTCTCTGAAACACATTAACCTGAGTGACGCCTATAACCAAATCTTACAAACTAATGCTTTTATTTTGATGTATAATTTTTAGAGAACCATGTGTGAATATCCTGATAGGCATTAGAATTCAGCTCTGTGAATGAACACTTTAGTTCTAAGTACCCTCAATCTCAATCAGGTATCATTTGTGATTGAAAAGAGATGGGTTACCTTATTTCTTCACAGAAATAAGAGCCCAAAAGGCATTCCCAAAGTTATTAAATCAAAATTCATTCCTTTCCTTATTTCAGAAGTCCTTGAGCCAGAGATTTATACATGGATGGTTCAGGCAGCGAGCAACCAAATGTAGTCACTTCGGCAATACTAATATCACCCAGACGGTGTGGTCAGCAGCTCACTGGCAAACCCTAGCTCCTACTTGATGACTTCTTTTAGCTTTACAGTGTTTCTTCTTATTTTCATCTGACTTTTTCTGTGTGATGTTTTATCTTTTGCTGTAATGTTTACAACACATTTCTTTATGTACTTCCCAGTAAAGCAAATATAAAGAATGCAAAGAATGCTCCCCCTTACCTGCATTGCTGGACTTATGTGCATGTCGGATGCAAGTGTTTCACACAACACGAGTGTGTGTCGAGCTGTGTGACTGTGCACAACTGTTGAGCATTCTCATACTCATGTGTCAGCTTACTAGAATCAAAAAGCTATCCTCACTTCACCAGCATTCCTTACCCTAGGATGGCATCTGCGTGATGTGGATGCGGTCATGGACTGAAGGTGAACTCTTGACCCAGAAGGACCCAGGGCAGGGTTTGTGAAAGTCCCATTGCCAAGGTCAGAAATCACATATCCTGTTACCACCCAAACGACTTTACAACAGGAGCTTGTTCCTAGACTATTAGTCAGTGTAGCTGTTAAAAGAATATTGCCGGGTAAAACAAATTATCTGCATCCTTGTTACCTAGATAATCAGATTTTAATCTTCCTGACATTGTCTTTATAATCACCAACTGCTGCATCCTCTTCATGCATGTCCTAGATTCCTTGCTTTTTAGTTTGATAGAGTCAAAGCTTACCTCTGTAACTGTTTTGTTGTGTTTTTCTCCCTCCCACTTCCCTTTTATACTTCCTTTCAGGCCAGAATGGAATCTATGAATCGGTCCTACACTTCACTTATGCCCCCTCTGTCCCCTCAAACTAAGATCATCACCCCTTATACTGCCTCACAACCTTCACCCCCTCTGCCTCCTCCTCCTCCACCACCTCCTCCTCCTCCACCTCCACCACCACCACCACCACCACCACCTCCTCCTCCTCCTCCTCCTCTCCCTAGCCAGTCTGCACCTTCTGCAGGCTCATCAGCCACCATGTTTGTCAAGTACAGCACAATCACCAGGCTGCAAAATGCAGCTCAGCATTCAGGGTCCCTGTTTAAGTCTCCGCCACCCCCAATGATGCAACCTCTGCCTTTGGCTTCACAGTCCCTCAAGGCTCAAATTGTGGTGCCCCCCAATGGAGTTATTCCTCCACCCCCTCCTCCTCCACCACCCCCAACCCCTGGTTCAGCCATGGCCCAGTTAAAGCCAGTGCCATGTGCCCCGTCCCTGCCACAGTTCTGCTCCCAACCCCCTCCACTGAAGATTCATCAAGTGGCACCTCCCACACCCCCACCAGCTCCTCCCATCCCTGCAACTGTCCCTCCTCAAGCACCCCCTAAACCCCTGGTGACCATTCCTCTTTCAGCCAGCACCAAAACTGCACCATCAATAGTGGCACAAGCTGTACCACTCAACCCTGCACCTCCAGTGCCCCCAGCAAAGAAACAATCAGCTTTCCCCATTTCTCACATTCCACCCTCTCCCCCTGTTCAGCCTGCTCCATGTCCACCACCAACACTACCCAAGCAGCAGAGCTTTGGGGTGAAGCCACCCCCCTCTCCACTGTCCCCCATGCCCTCAGTTGTGAAGCAGATAGCCAGTCAGTTTCCACCCCCTCCCACTCCTCCTCCTGTGGACTCACAGCCCCTAAGACCCCTCCCAGCAAGTGTCACCCCACAGTCCCCTCCTGCAGTGAAAGCAAAACCCAAGTGGCAGCCCAGCTCAATCCCTGTCCCTTCCCCAGATTTCCCTCCTCCCCCTCCAGAAAGCAGCCTGGTGTTTCCTCCTCCACTTCCTCCGAGCCCAGCCCCACCACCACCACCAGTGCCACCCATGGCTTCACCTATCCCTGACAAAGGTGGATCTCCAGGCAAAAAGCCAAATAAGATGTCCAGTCCTGGGGGAAAGAAACCACCCCCAACCCCGCAGCGCAACTCCAGCATTAAGTCCAGCAGCAGTGCCGAGCACCCTGAGCCCAAGCGACCCTCAGTAGACAGTCTAGTCAGCAAGTTTGCACCGCCAGCAGAATCGGGACCTCCCCACAAGGAGACCCCACCACCTCCTGCAGCACCTCCCAAACCTGGGAAACTACACCTTTCTGGAGTAAATCTCCCTGGAATCCACCAACAAGGGAGTGTGTCAACAACGCCTTCTGTTCTGAGTGGGCGTGGAAAGGACTCCGTAGTGGAATTTCCATCTCCTCCATCGGATTCTGACTTTCCACCCCCTCCACCTGAAATAGAGCTTCCTCTGCCCCCTATTGAGATTCCAGCCATATTCTCTGGAAACACCTCCCCCAAAGTGGCAGTTGTTAACCCTCAGCCACAGCTATGGTCTAAAACATCTGTGAAGAAGGCCCCGCCTACCCGGCCCAAACGAAATGATAGCACCCGCCTCACTCAAGCTGACATCTCTGAGCAACCAGCGATGACCACAGTTGTGCCACAAGTGCCCACCTCTCCCAAATCCAGCCTTAGTGTCCAGCCTGGATTCCTAGCTGATCTTAACAGGACACTGCAGCGCAAGTCTATCACGCGGCATGGCTCCCTCTCCTCTTCACGAATGTCCAGAGCAGAACCCACAGCCACCATGGACGACATGGCACTACCCCCACCACCACCAGAACTGCTGTCTGACCAGCAGAAGGCTGGCTTTGGAGGCAGTCATATTTCAGGCTATGCAACATTGCGAAGAGGACCCCCTCCCGCTCCCCCTAAAAGAGACCAGAATACTAAGCTCTCAAGAGACTGGTAGCCACAAGACTTAATTATCTATAATCAGTTCTACAATCAGTTTACCTGATCATCTGTGAATCCAGGTGTTCAGAGCCTCCTGATATGTTATTCAGGTAGTGTCCAGCTGTATGTGTGTTTGTGTGTATATGTGCTGCCTGTGTGTACATGCACGTACACACAGCTTTGCAGATTGTGTGTATATACATATGTATACATCTGTGAATGTGTATATATGGAGAGAACTGATTCTATTTATTTCTTTTGCCTCCTAATCAGAAAATAGGGTTTTGTGTATTTTGAGTGGAAGGAGACATAGGAGGAGATGTTGTCACTTATAATTTGTTTATCATATGGATTGGACCAAAATCTAGAAGGTATTTCATAACTGTCTGTCCATGTGCCACATGTGCATGTGTTATAGAAGAAATAGATGGACAGTTTCTCAGTTTGAGGATATCATGAGAATGTTTGCTATATCTGTAGGGCTTTTTTGTTTTTCCCAGTTGGCTGAATTTAGAACTGCTTAACTGACACTTAAATACTCCATATAAAGGGGCACTTTAATTCAGGAAAACCTGCAGGATACAGAACGGGTAAATGGCGCAGGAAGGGGAAATGCTGAAGACACTGTGGTTGTACATAGGAAGGTCATGGCTGTTCTACTTGCAATAGTCCTGCCATGACCCCAGCCACATCTTGAGATGTCTTCACAGGTAAGCTTTTTGCCTACAACTCAAGAAACATTTAATGCTATAATCCTAACTACTTTCCGTAGTCTTGCAAAGCTTCATCAATTTGGTTTCAGGAGTCTTGCTTTATTGTAGAATGTCCAGCACACACTGTAATGTACTGCCCCAGTTATGTCTTTGGGTCATTTACCTTCGCATGTAGTGTGTACATTAGTAGACATTTGAATTTGTGGATAGTACAAATATGAAATATACTCCCTGTGCCCAATGCAGTACATCATTAAAAACAAAGTCAACTTCTGCAATGCCTTCTTTACAAGTTGTTCTCCACGAGAGGTAAAGAAGACAACACAGTATCATTCATCAGGTTTTAATGCAAAGAATCCATTTGGGATAGGACTATCATGATCAAAATGAGTTTTCATAATTTCATCTATAGCTACTGAGGGCTTTTACAGTTGGCCAGGTGCTCCAATGGAACAGTGTCATCGTCCACTTAAAGCAAGCACGCACTGATGGCACTGCTGTGCTCCACACTGTTCTCTGTGCTTTGGTAATTTTTTTGGGGGGGGGTACATGAGAAAAGTGTGTTCTTACCAACTTAGAGTGATAGGCTGATGGGAATGAAATGCGATCCTAGTTATTTTTAAGTAAGAGAATAAAAACTGGCCATCCCACTTTTTACAAATGAGCACATCTTGTAAAGAGTCTGTGCCTATTGTAAAGATAACCAGTGCCAAATGCAGAAATCTTTTGGTCCTGTCCTTCAAACAGAAAGTAACTCTAATGAATCTGGGTAAAGAAGATAACACAATTGGAGAAGATAGTCTTCACACTGTGTGCCAAGTTTCACTACACTACTTTCCAGTAAGGTACCTCCCACACATCTCTAGCCACTCTTCAGATAGCCATGCAGTTAGGGGGAAAGACTGTAAGTTACTGTGCTTTGTAAAAAACCCTACTTAGATTTTTTTTTTGATCTTTGAAATTGCTCACCAAGTATTTATGTGCTTGCGATTCTTATGATTATGATCTTTAACATATCTGCATTGTTAGTTTCAACATGTACAACAAATGTAGTTAATCTGAATACAGATGCCAAGCCACACGGAAGTACTTCCTCATGCCCATCAACCTGCAGTTCTCCATTCAATCTACAGACAACCGAGAGTACAGATCAGTCATAGTACAGATCAGTCATCCCTGGGGTTTAACTCTAGGGTGTTTCTGTTTTCTTTTTAAATTAAGCCACCTAGGCAACTTAAGATTTCCTTGAGTGTAAAAATATGTACCTCCAATCTAGATTGAGCCCTAAATCAACAACCTTCATTTTTTTCAATGTGAACTCCATGGGAACTCTGAAATCCATCCTGAAGCACTGCTTCTGGTTTTATTTTCTTGGGAGAACAGGTACCTTTGAATACCAAGAAAATGAGGGGTGGTGAACTGTCCACGCTAACTCATCATGTGACAGCACACAGTTTCTTTATAGTTCTCCAGAGACAGAGATAGCTGCTAATTAAAAACAAAACAATAAACCAAAGTGGCACATTCCATTTTTTTTCTCACTGCTTAGTGCTGAGATGTGGTTTTCTTTCTTTTTCTCTGGTGTGCTTGCAGAAAAGACCTACTGCCAGCCAGCTGTGCTCACAGAAAAGACCGACTGCCAGCCAGCTGTGCTCGCAGAAAAGACCGACTGCCAGCCAGCACTAGTCCTGTGCCTTCTTCTGCTGCCCAGCTCAGCAGCTGCAGCTTACATGGCCTTTTCAGCAGTGAGGGGCGTGGAGGCTGCCTGGACACTAACTAGTGAACAGAGTGAAGGACCTTTGCTCCTGAGGGCAGACAGATAGGTGCTTTTCAGAATTAGTTTGGTGACATCCTCAATTTTTATTATATAATAATTTCAAGTCTCTTAGTACTTAAAGTTTGGGCACCAACTCTGAAGCAGCCAAACCTATTCTCAATAAAATGACCTAACTGTGGTCCACAGGTGCCGGCATGAGTACACTGTATATTAAGTCTCCCCAGCTTGGTGTTTAGTCCCAAAAGATTTAATATGCTTTCTCTGATCTTTTAGTCACTGTAATTCTTATTTGGAGGAAAAGAGGTCTGTTTCACACATCTACTTAACTATATAACACTTTTTTTTCCCAATGTCTAAGCTTTTTAACATAAGATGGCTGGATCTTAAAGATTATCAAAAAGACCTATTTTCATTAGACAATGAAGAGAGATAACAATGGGGTTTTTTGTTTCTGTTTTTGCTTTTTCTTAAGTCTTCCAAAATCAAGGTGCTCTTACCCACTGATGGTGTATCTTGCAATGGGCTGAGAACTGTTTTGGGTCTCTTCCCCTGTATTGTACTTTGATAAATTAGAATTGAGAGGCCACAGTAATTCTAACAGAGTAACAATTCTAAGGCCTGGATCAACAGAATCCAGGGTTCGGGAGCTGGGCAGCAGTGTGAACTGGTTCCTCAGACTCCAACAAAACATGAGAGGCCACAGTAATTCTAACAGAGTAACAATTCTAAGGCCTGGATCAACAGAATCCAGGGTTCAGGAGCTGGGCAGCAGTGTGAACTGGTTCCTCAGACTCCAACAGAACATGAGAGGCCACAGTAATTCTAACAGAGTAACAATTCTAAGGCCTGGATCAACAGAATCCAGGGTTCGGGAGCTGGGCAGCAGTGTGAACTGGTTCCTCAGACTTCCAACAGAACATGTTGTCACCTTTGCTGCTCAAATAAAGCAGTTTTATGTTACAGACACAAGGGCAGTGTTTAAGCAAATAAATCTATTCAAAGCATTTTCCATATCACCCAAACTAGCAATATAACTGATGTAATTCCAGATTTTACCCCAGTTTAGAACAATTAAAACAATGCCCTGTTTGTGTGATGGCTTTCGATAAAACTGGGATAATTATTTTTGTCTGTTTATATATGAAGATGGCTTTCTCTTTTTTTAAAAAAAAAGTTCCTTTCAAATTACAAAAACCTTTTGAACCATTAATCTTTTAATTTTAACTTTTTATTATCTGTTATATGTGACCTCTCTCAAAGTTGACCCAAAGGGAAATGCAAGGTGGGGGGGGCACCATCTTTCTAGATGGTCCTGTGAAAACATGTTACCCTTTAACACTCTATCATAAAAACTTTAAGTGTGCAGTGCCCTTAGGGGTTTATATGTAAAAGACAACTAAAATTTAAGTAAAGAATTGCTTAATAAAACAACATATAATGTGTTGGTGGGCAGTGGGCTCTGGTTTGCTCTGAAGTAAACCATCCTAGAAAGCTGTCTGCTATAATCCCCAGTGCCTTGAACTCTTTAGAGGAATAGCATGTAAAAACAACAAAAACCACCAAGTAAACTTTGAGGTGCTAATGAAAGAGGGGACAGGTAAGTATTTTTGAAGTTTTGGCAGAAATGGAGGGGATAACTGTATTACAGGAGGAGTTTTCATCCACCTAAATGGAGTCTGTTTTCTACCAAAGATACTTAGGGAAGTGGCTCAAGTCAACACTGAGTTCTATTTAAGAGCTGGCCACATTTGAGCATGTTGTTTGTAAGCTATGAATTTCAAGCAAGTGATTGTTAAAGCATCAGCTTCTTAGGAAGACATGGCTGCAGCACTTAAGGGAAACAGGGAATACATTTTTAGAAACTATCCATTCATTAAATTTGTTACAATTTAATACCAAAAATGCTGGTTTTCATAATTCCACCTCCTAGTCTTTCCTGTATTTGTAAATAATCCCTCCTAGAAAATAAGCATTAATTGGAATGTTTGAAATGACTTTGCTTAGTTTTAATATCAGCCACTTAGTGAACTCTTCCTCCAGAACAGAGATGAATAAGGTAAAATATGATTAGCTTGTGCTAAGTGTTGTAAAATACTGTTTACTGTCTTCACTGGGGTTGTTGTCTCCTTTCCCTGTTTTGTTTGTTTTTCAAAAATGGAGTCAAGGCTCACTCTGACTTCTAGCTGTGGGAATTTTGTCATAATAGATACAATGTAGAAGTATACTTTTTTAAGGCATGAAGATAACAAATGTACCAGAAAGAGGTCATTATTCAGAAGATTATGCACAGTTTGGTAAAAATGAAGTTGTGGTTTTCTTTCAGCCTTTATTATTTTCTTCTGCATAAATGTACACTCATTTCATCATGTGCCTTGCTCCCTGATTGTGCAAAGCTATACACACACACACACACACACATATATATATATATACATATATATATATGAGAAAGAGATATATTCATTCAGTACTACTGATGATGTTTTTTGTTCTACTGCTGGATTAAGTTTCTGAGTTATAACTTGCCACTGGTCATAAACTATTGTAATGGCTTAGGACAGTGGTCGGATAGACAGAGTAAATTTGTTTTTGTAGTTTCAAATTTTATGTCATCAAGCCCAATCCTTAATTTAAAAAAAATTAAATAGATTCCATTTAAACACAAGGATTTTGAGTGTTTTGGATGAATACCACTAAGAACCTGGTTTTATAGGGCTGGAGAGATGACTCAGCTGTTAAGAATGCTTTCTGCTCTTCCAGAGGACCAGAGTTCAGTTCCCAGCACCCACGTCGGGCAACTCAAAACCACCTATAACTCCAGCTCCAAAGGATCCAATGTCCTCTTCTGGCCTCCAAAGGCACCTGAACACGTGTGGCATACATACATATAAATAAAAGTAAATTCTTCAAAGAACCTGGTTTTAAAGCTTGTTGTGTAAGGATAAATTAAGTGTTGTAGGTGAATTAACTACAGTTCGGAGTGTTTTGCTTCTTTAAATGTCATTAAATATTACTAATTAAGGAATGATTAAGGGCTGATGAATAAAGGTGTTTTCCAAGAGCCCTGATAATCTGAGTTCAAATCCCTGGAAGTAGAAAGAATCAATTCCCACAAGTTATCCTCTGCCTGTGTACACATATGCAATAAATGTGTAAAAAAAATCTATTTTAAAAGTAGTGATAGCTTTTTATGAGCAGTTTTGTAGATTAAAAATATATTTGTAAGCTGGGCAGTGGTGGTGTACACCTTTAATCCCAGCACTCAGGAGGCAGAGGCAGGTGGATCTCATTGAGTTCAAGGACAGTCAGGGCTACACACAGAAGAAAAACTTCGTGTGTGAGTGTGTGTGTGTGAGAGAGAGAGAGAGAGCGCGCCAGCCTTCTTGAGTATATGAGCTAGAACTATAACTTCAGAATGTTGTGAGCCAGCATGTGGGATTGGAAACCAACCCAGGTTCTCTAAGTGCTGTTAACTGTTGAGCCATTTCTCTAGCCCTTGATCTTTTTATTTTGTATAGAGTACAACTGGGTAAAAACTAATGCCAAAAGGATCCCCCTCCCACACCCCTACAATGACTTGGATGTACAATTATTTACTGGGACTGCCATATCAAGTGGATATGTTTAGTTACAGATTACAAATCACCTTACTATTTATCATCACACTATAATAAAAGTTATTCATCATCTGTCAGTGCTACCAGTTGTGGACCCTTTTATTTATAGAAAATGCTTCAGTTGAGCTTTTCCCATGGAACTGACACAGGCAGTGAGGACTATGGACTTGTAAGGCAGCAAGAACTGGAGTAGTGTCCTTACTCTGGATATTGCCCATTTATTATTTAGACAAATCACTAGAAAACTTCTGTAGTCAAATTATCATCTGGGATCTTAACCAACACTTGTGTTTTTAATCAACCTCATTCCAATGATGGAAAAATTTACACTTAACAAAACTTAGGTATATTTGGAAAAAGCAGTTCATAATTAAAGTATTTAAGACACCAAATTTATTAAAGGTTCGACACTATTCAAAGTCTTTAAGTAAGTAATTGAATAGTACCATCAATGCTTAGAAGTAGTGAATACATAAATAATTCTGCCAAGACACTGGGATATACTTTGTGTGATTTTTATTTGGGTCAAGTTCTTAGTACACAGCAGTAATTATTCCAAATACAATTTAAAAATTAAGTGAATGTCCCTCACTCTTCTGGAGGTGCTCAATAGCACACATGAGGAATGTTACTGGCAACACTTGCCCACTCAAGTTGCCTGAATGGTTTTTTACTCAGTACCACCAACTCTCTGGGAGCTATAAAGTGTTAACTGGCCAGATCATAAATTGTTTACATTCTTTTTGTAAGCCATTTCATTAAGAAAAAAAGTACATGGACACAAAATATGATTAAAAACTGCTTTTCCATTGAATTCTGAACGTGCAAAAGAGGCTTCAGTTTAATGTGAAAATAAGCTTTTTGTCTTACAAAAAATGTAACATATTAGCAAGGATCATTTACACAGCTAGGCCCTGTCATTTCATTTGGTTTTTTAAAATAGAGATTCTCAATTTTAAAAAAAAGAGCATAAAGTAAACTTAGATAGCAAGCTCAATGCCTCCATTCAGTGACTTTGTAAGGCTCTCATAAGTAAGGCTGTGTGTGCTCCGCTCTGCTCCTGCCAGTGTAGAACTAAATATAATGCATTCTTACTACACACAGCAGTATGGAAATGTGTTTACGAGTGAAGTTTTAGAAGGGTAAATGATTATTTCTACTCAGGTTGCACTTAAGCTTGAAGCAATGTGAATACTTGGGTGGTTATTTATCAAAACATGGCATATCTTTTCAAGTGTCGTCCTAAAAACAAGAACTGTTGTTTTCTAAAGAAAAATACAGCACATTCAATTACAACAGCTGGTACACTGGAGAGAAGACTGAGTTCTAAGAATTAAATAGCTGTTTATCTGAAACAAAACATTTAACCCCATTGTTAAAGTGACTGGAACAAGCATTTTAAAGCTTATGAGTTCCAAAATTCTTTGACTCCAAATAAACAGTGTTAGAAAAATGTCACCTCCACACCCATCAGTTCCTAGTCAAAGCTATTCAGAAGTAAACAACTCCCACTCATTTCAAAGATTTAGCAATCAATCTACCATTTCTTCACCAAAGCCCTTTCCAGAAGTAAAGGTGGCCTTCAGGACACACTATGTTCTCTCCATAAGGAGAGAGGGTAATAAGGTAAAACAAGAGTTATGCTGCAGGAAGGTGACCTTTAAAGAAAATGAAAAGTGAAAAATAAAAGCAAGCTATCGTTTTGATGCCCCATGCATAAGAATCATCTTTAATCAACATAAAACTGTTAATGAGTCCAACCACATTGCAGATATCGACTGTAAAGACGCACAAACCAGTCTCTAGCAGGCAATACACAGCAGTAGTAGGGAAGGAAAATGTCACCCAGTGGCTTTTAGGAACAGCAAAATCAGTAGTCCTGTACCAATCCCAAGATGGGACAACAGGTGCCTCTTAGGAAGAGAAGGAAGTAACCAAAAGGAAAATACTGTAGGAGACATCTTTAAAAATTCATATTTATTCCAAACACAGCAGGCGGAAATCTCTTGGGTCTAGATTTCAAAACACTGGCACTATTTTTGTTTCTAATTTGCCTTGGCTATAAGGTCAAGCACAAGAATGTATTTTCACTCAGATCCACTGACCTTCAAATATTAATAGCAAAGAAGAGACAAATATCCAGTTTTTTTTTTTTAAGGGTAATCAGAAATTTCAAGGAAGACCAATGCCTTAAAAGCACCTGTGACCTGGAAAAGCAGTTGCTTACTGGTCAGCAAAGTTTCAACATTCGTTTAAAATTTCTAATATCAACCGTATTTTAGTTTATGGGCAAATAAATGGGAAAATTTACAATAAAATAGGAGATAACCTCACAGTATTAACAGCATGCAGTCTACAAAATATTACATACATTAAAAGTCTCCAATTACTGTAGGCCTGGTTCATTGTTACAGAGTATCCTTCCAAGACAATTTATAGAATTCAAAATTGTAAAAATTCAAAAGATGAAAGAAAAAAATCAAACAGATCGCGGTTTTTTGTTTTTGTAAAATCGCATCAGTACTCAGTAATACAATTGGAAGGAATCAGCTGACCTGTGGATTCCCCCAGTGCAAGTATCCAGCACAAAGTGTTCTCTGTAACCTTAACTCAACAGGTAAGCTGTTATTCCTTGCCCACCACCAGCTCTTTCTGTGACTCTACAAGCTAGCTGTTTTCTGGGTTTCCAAACATCATCTTATTAATCCATTAAGCTTACTCAGCAAATGACTACTTAAATAAATAATTAGTGCAACTATTTTCAAAAGTTTCCATGTACCAATACAAGCAAAAGTTAAGCATGTTCATATATAGTCTTGCTGCATCCATAATGAAGCTAAAGGTTGAGAGGACATTCAGGGACACTATCCTGAAGATAGTCAGTATGACCTAACAAAAGCATGTAGTGGAAAGTATACTAGAAGCACGTTAAAGATGAATACAAAATGTTCAGAAACATCTAAAAGCCATTATGGCTGAAGTATAATGTTTAAAAAAAAAAAAAGAAAAAAAGGCTGATGCCTATAAGCTCCTGCTTATAATCCTAGTTTTGCGAGGCTAAAGCAGGAGGAACACCATGTCTGAAAACAAACAAAATCCTGCAATTTTAAAGCGCAAAAAAAAAAGTCTTGGGCAAGAAACTGGTTGAGTCTCAGTTACACAGCAAAGCTCAGATAACAGATCTCTTAAGTGAAGTTAGCTTATGCCTCTACGATCTGCTTTTTTTCCCCATCTACAACACTTATTCATTTTTCAACCAAATTATTTTAGCATCACTATCCAGAACATTCAAGGCCTGCATCTTAATTATACATAGCGATTATTTCCTCTTTTAACCCTTCAGGTAAAGTGACCTGGTCAGATTCTTTCTGGCCTATTCATGGGACTAGTAAGAATCCACAGGGAAGCATTGGTTCTAACTACAAACTGGCCCATCACCAGGGTATTCACCTACTGGGCAGCAACACCTCTAATTACAGACGTGATTGTTAAAGCCACCAGATGTACAAACACCACTAAATTTAAATAAATTGTAGATGCCCATTATTTCAAAATCATACTGATTCTCATCAGTGTGACTGGGTAAGTATTTTGTCCTATTTGTCTTTTACACTACACTTGAGTCTGAATCACAAGGTTCAGATCTTCCTAGGAATGTCTACTTTAGAGTCCAATCATACCAAATCAGGGGAATATTTTTCTAGAGCTGAGAGAATAAAAGTGACTCCGCATCAGCTAACACTGCCACTGATAGCAGTCGCACAGTAGCACCTGTCACTCCCAATCCAGTGACTGTCAAGAGACCTGACACCAAGTCTCTTCTAAAAAGGGGAAAAACAATGTTTTTAAATATCAAAAGAACAGGAACAGCTGGTCTGGCTTCCTGAAGGAGCACTTAAGGTCAAAGGATGGAGCTCCTCCCTTCAAAGCCTTAGGGAGCCTTGTGTCCAGTTTCACACATCTACCTCAATCGATTACATTTCATATCGGGTTCACCGGTTGTTATCAGCAATGCAGCCTCATGCAACAGTACATTAAAATCAAACTGTGGTGACTGCTGACCCTGGGAATGTTTGGAGACTCACATTTTGTCATCCTTATAATCTACAAACAGGACAGGATGCAAGGGAGTTCAGTATTAACTCACCTAGCACACTCCAGTGCTAAGAGAATACAGGATTTACAGTGTTAAAAACAGCCTTTGAAACAATCAAAAAGTAGTTAAACACTAATTCCTTCCTCTCCACATGAAAGAAAGTAAGGGGCAAGGGTGTCCACTGGGCCATGAGACTAACCCCAAGGCAGAGGCAATGAATATCTAATGTCACAGATTCTGCAGGAAGAGAAATCCAAGGGTATACAGTATTCCTGAGAAAGATCCCAGACTTTTCTCAAGCCAGTCTTGGTCTGATTTGTTTTAGCTATATGTTCGTGTTGTTATGCCTTCTATAGAATGAGAAATGGTCACATTTTCAATCCAGACAGTGTCGTGCAAATAACAGCAAGAAGATCCGTTTGTTCAGACTCGAATTTGACTTTTTTTGTTTTTAATACTAGGGGATGAACCAAAACACAGAAAAAAGAAATAACTTCATCATTTGTATGCTTCATTTGTTTCACTGGGAGGAAATTCCCAGGGCCTCTAGCTAATCTGGGAAGACCTGACTTTCTGAGTGGGAAGCACAGCTGTGCTGAGCTTTACTCTGAATAATGCATGATGGACTCAACGTAATTCCCAGGGAAGAGCCCAGTCACTCCATTCATAACTCCCTCATACCAACCATCGTCATTTTTCTTGATGACATAAATAATGGCTCCTTCCTGAAAAGACAGCTCATCTTCCTTGTCTTTTGTATAATCATAAATGGCCACAACTAGGGAAAAACAAAATAGGATGAGAATGAGAACACCATTCCTAGAAAGACAAAGCCAAAATGCATAGCAGTTTTCTAAACATTACTAGAAAACATGAATATAAATTTTAACCAGTTCAATACAATCAAACATCCTTTTCTAAAAATAGGTTCTAAATCTAGTATAAATGGCAAACAAGCAAAAAAAAAACATGTTTAATTAAACTTCAATAAAATCAACTGCAGAGAAGAAATCTAAGGATCATGAAAGACAGCTATTCATTTAAACTTATACTAAGGCACCATATTGTGTAAAAACACATGTTTAAATATTACACTACTGTTTTGAGATATATTATCAGGCAATTGAGAAATGAGACAGGCTAAAGGAACAGCACGGCCACGTCTCCTTTTCTGGACTCTGCCTGTTGGTGAATGGGAACTAAATCCTACAAGTTAAGTCTACTATACATACACTTTTTCTTTCAAAACATATACTGCATTATATTTCCAATTTAATACATCCACAATAATAGAGTAAAACAGTACACCTGTACGTTCCTCTATGATTTTTATGGGTTAAATCACTTGGCAATGGGCTTCTGAACCCATCATTATCTCTCAGATAATCTCTAGTTCCTAATATTACATCTACCCTCAAGAATTTTGATAAAATGGGATGTTTTATAACTTAATTTACATCCACTTAAGACTTAGTCTTTGTTCCAACGCCCTGTATTTTCTGCATATCACAAAGAATTTTTTTTTTCCAAAAAAAAATCTTCATTTGGGTCAGCAAGATGGTTGGTGGGTGAAGGCACTGCCGCCAAGCTTGAAGAGCCAGTTCAATTCTTGAGACCCACACATCAGAAGAGAACGGACTCCCACAAACTGTCCTTTGACCTCTACCGTGGCACTCACACACGTGTGCATAACATGTACATACCCACACATATAAATAAATGTATTTTTTAAAACTTAATATTATCTCAAGCTGTTTTTCTAAGCATATACTGTAACTTGTCTTGAAATGTGAGAGCTGGGATGTATCCCAGTAGCAGAGCCCTGGACCCTATGTTTCTGGACCATTTTAGTAAAATCTATTTGCTTCCCTCATACATAATTATCTTCTATTATTGGATTACATTGAGGACATCAGAAAATACTTTTTACAGAGGCCTAACTTAGAAGAGTCAATATTGTGTTTCTCAAAATATCACTAAATGTCTAAAAACAATTCAGTGTAAATTATATGTCAAGTTTAGGTATAAGAAATTTAGACTTAAAGTGTTTTGTATTGCCAGCCAATCAATATTTTCTAGTTTTTTTTTTTTAGAAAAGGTAACATGCTTGGTACTTAGAAAAATGGACCCAATAAAAAGTAATCCAGAAGATAATTATATTTATACTTTGTAGCAACAGAGTAATTTAGTAGACAAAGTTATTGCACTCAATGTATGCAACCTTTAAAATATAGAAATTGGAGGTTATGGATGTAGGTTGGTGGTAAAAGACCCAAGGTTCAGTGTACAGCAGAAAGGAGGAAGGGAGAGAGGGAGAGAGGGAAGAAGGAAGGGAGAAAGAAGAGGAAAGGAAAGGAAAGGAATGGAATTGCCTCAGAAAGAGTTAATAGCAAATATGAGTCCATGGACTCTGGTTATAGTAGCACAGGAGACCCTATTTTTTAAGGGGCAAAATTAGTGATCAACTAAAATTTTTATTTTAATTCTCCCAAACAATGCTGTTTAAAATTACCAATTTTCATTCCAGGGAAACATAGACATATATGAAACATATATGTTAGACATCTGGCTATTTCTGTGTAGTTGTAAGTAAAAAACTAATGGTGCTTGTTATTTTCTCTCAATGTTTCTAGTATTAACATGAAAACACTCTTAAATTCCAAGGAGAGCACCCCAGTGGAGTGTACTATAAGAAACACTTTAGCTGAGCAAAACTAAACATTTCATTTTAAATTTAATATGAACAGTGTTAAAGAACAGAAGAGGAGGAAGGAGAATTCAAGAGGGAAGAAGGTGGGACAAAGAGATGGTTCAACTACCTTCTCTCATAAAGATAACAAACATCACATACTGAAAACTGGAGATATTGCTCACACATCTGTTCCCAATACAACACAAGGACTAGACATTTCTAAACAGATTTATGTAACAAATATACACTTGAAGGTAAGTGAGAATGGTCTGCAGAAGTATTGATAAAGGCAACAAAGACACTGTACAATACCAGCAATTGGGAAGCCACTGAAAAAAAAAATCAGAAGGTAACCAATTGACCCATCTCCATATGTTTTTGTATTATTTTGTGTGGACTGAGGTGATTTTACTTACATGGAGAGTGAAGGCTTGTCATAAGGCAGTAAAACCCTGACCAAGATATTTTGGAACTGCTGTGCAATCTGCCCTGAGGTAACCAAAGTTGACTTTGTCATTATCACTAATAAATTTAACTTCTTAACAACGCAATCTCAGTTAAAAGAAATTTCAGAACTTATTGTGGATGGTGCTTCTATGAAAACAATACCCCTTTGTTAATGAAGCTATGTTCTGCCCTCACCAGGCTAATGAAACTTCATACAAAGTGACTAATAAACCTCCTGGTCCTTTTGAGATCCCTAGTCCTCTCATCCTATCCTGCTTGGCAGTGATTACCTATGCTTCCCCCTCTTGACACCTCCCTCCAGCTTCTACCAACAGTGTCTTCTGTTTCTCTTGAGTTTCCCTGAATTTCTACACAAGCCAGGAAACTAGGAGTTTGTCTTGCCTTCCCCTAACACTTTCCCTATAAAATTCTACTCCATGAATCTCTGAAACTGCAGCACTTCCTGTTGTGGGAATTCCCGCCCCATGGTTCTTATCCGGTCATGGATCCCCAGAGAAGACCATACCTACTGGACCAAGCCACCCCAATAAACTGGCTATGGATCACATTCCCACAACACTTTCTCATCACTGTGGTCACTGTCCCTACCAGCCTTTCAACGGTAGCTGGAAGCAGTATGAGCACTGACTTTTAGACTCTTCTTGACTTTCAACTCCTGATGGATGATATTATGGTCAACCATCAATCAAGTAATGGCTCTTGGTTCCCTTGTACCCTTCCACTTAAAAAATACAAAAAAATCTGGATGACAGGGAAAAAAGACATTCAAAAACAACTGACCTTTACTAAGCCAATCTTTCTGAAAGTCAAATTGCTCTCATCTATCTTTCTGCAGGCCTTAAAATGGAGGTATCAGCTAATGCATCCTAAAAAAAAAATTGCTTTTAAAAACAATATTATTTGGTTTTTAACAGGTAACTCTGAAAGCTCTGAAATATCTGAGAAACAATGCGCTTTGTTTCTAAAGGGCATTCTACATTTACCACACTGAACGGTAGTAAACAGAGCGCAGAAGCTGGCAAATCACAAAGCTTAGGACAGTAGGAGGGGTAAGCGGCACAGTTCAAATCTCAACTCTCACTTCTAGCTCACAAGCCTACTTAATTTTTACTAAGCTTTTTTTTTTTTTACTACTTTGTGGGAATTACAATAGTTCTCACATTTGTTACCTGAAAGTACTGTTACATTAAATGTGGTGATTCACACACACACACACACACACACAAATAAATCATTATTAGTTTATTAATAAGTTTTGTGCTGCGACGGGCACAAAAAGAATGCATAAAATTACCTGTCAGTCTGGGTATTAAGGTATTTAATCCAGCACTTGGGAGGCAGAAGCCGGTAGATCTCGGAGTTCAAGGTCAATCTGGTCTACATAGTAAGTTCCAGGGCAGTTAGGGCTACACAGTGAGATCCTGTCTCAAACATAACAAAAATTTGCCTCTACCCAAGTTAAGTCAGAATACACAACCCCTTCTTGATAATGACACTAATAAACAAGGAACTAAAATGAAACTTATGCTATGGTTGTGGTGGCCACAGCCTTGGGACCATACAGGGAACTGCGACAAACTGTCTCGGTTGTTTTGTGAAGAGAAAACTCTGTTGGATTTTTGTTTGTTTGTTTGTTTTTGTTTGGGGGGTGATTGTCTGTGTTTTTGTTAGAATCTTGCTGTGTTGCCAAGGCTAGTCCTGAACTCCTGAGATCAATTCTTATCTTCCTTTCAACCTCCCAATGAACTGGGATAAGAAGCACAAGGTGAGATTAGAGAATGTTACTGAAGGAGAAAGACTAGGCTTCCAAGGTCTCCAGCTTGCACTGGCTTGAGAACCAGGCATTAAGGCTTGAGATAGGAAAACAAGTCATTAAGCAATAGCCTCAACTTTTACTCACATAAAAGACCCAACCATACATAAACTATACACTGAATAGTTCTTTTTGTTTGCAACAAGAGTAAGGAAGTATTTAGTTGGCCTTAATGTTTTTGGTTTTGGGGTATCTGAATTTTTATTTTTTAAAAAATATACTTGAGGTTAGCCCCTGAGGTGCAATCCTTTTGTTTCTGCTACCTGAGAGCTGGGATTACAGATATGTGCCACAACACCTTAATCTTTGTTTTGAAAGACTTGAATATTAACAGAATCTAACCTTAGAAATATTGGGCATATTCTTTTAGACTTTAAAGAATTAGCTGAACATAAAACTTTCTTTTGAAAGCCTCTTCAGATTTTTACATGCTCGGTGAAGACTTAATTGTGTTTAAAGCAAACTTCACTGTGATTTTCTCTAAAGGAATAACTAAATTGGCTTCTCAGAGCTGCAACACCTTTCCTACAAACATGTTTAAATAAGCTGGGCAGCACTCCTTACAGTTTAAGGTGTAAGTTAGACAAAATATAACTGGTTTAGTGTACTGCTCAGCTGAGTTTTCATTCCACCTCCTGTATGAGCAGGCTTACAGGCTTTCCTGCACTAGCATGCCCAAGTATATTATTAAAAAATATTTCATATTTTTGATATTACAAAGGTTTTGTAAATTCAGTCTTCAATCATTGCTAGTATATCAAACTGCACTTAATTTTCCATACTGACTAGTAATAATTTTGCTTTTTAATTCTATCAACTCTTTTCACATATTTAAGTTCCTCAAGAGAAAAATTCAAATATTTTTGCTCTTTTCCCCAATATCTATGTCTTGATGACTTCTTTCTTTGCTGCAGTGGCTAGGGCTTGAAATCTTGGGAGATATACTTACTCTTCTCACATGAACACAATGTTAGCTTAGTTGATGGTTTTAAATTGATGCCTTTTATTGGATTGAAGCACCTCTTTCATTCTTACACTTGAATTTTCATTATGAATCATCAAATACTATTTTTGTACAAAATATTTTTTAGTTTTAATTTTTACTTTTAATTTGTGAAGAAAATTAATTACAAAGGTTAGTTTTTCAAATGTTAAATCAAGCATCCCAACTCTAAATTTTACTTAGTCACAATCTATTATTATCTATTTCCTGTACTGCTAGATCTCATTCAATGAAAACTCTAAAAATTTTTCTATTTGTTTGTTTGAGACAGGTTCTCACTGTGTAACTCTGGCTATCCACGAACTCAAAGATCCTCCTGTAACTTCCTCCCTACTGCTAGGATTAAAGGTGTGTGACACCATGCCCAGCTCCTATTTTTACAAGATACTCTCAAGGATTTTATTTCTGGCTTTATATCAGTTCATCCCTGTTCCTTAGTTCATCAGATGCACTGCCTCCATTTCTATTTTCTGGAAAGTTTCCTTCATAAATGTCTCAGGTTGGAACTATGGCTTAGTGGTTAAGAACACTGACTGCTCTTCTGGAGGACTCAGGTTCAGCTCCTAGCACCAACATGGTGGCTCACACCAATCTAACTCCAACACCAGGTGTGTGCTGTAGAATATTAAGATATGTCACATTTGTTTATGCTATGGGATATTTTTTAATGATGCAAAGGTATGTTGCATTCTTTTATGTTTCATTTGTTTAACTCTGTGAATCTGTGTTACTTTGCCTGTCTAAAACACCTATTAGGTCTAACAAAGAATTGAACGGCCAATAGCAAAGCAGGAGAAAGGACTGGCAGGGCTGGTAGGCAGAGAGAATAAATAGGAGAAATCTGGGGGAAAAGATCAAGCAGAGAGATCAAGGAGTAAGAAAAGAAGGGGTCAGCCACCCAGTCACTCACCCAGCCATGGAGTAAGATTACAGAAGTAAGAAAAGGAAAAGTCCAGAGGCAAAAGGTAGTCGGGATAATTTTTAAAAAGCTGGGCTAGAAACAAAGCAAGCTAAGGCTGGGCATTCATAAGTAAGAATAGCCTGTGTGCGATTTATATGGGAGCTGGACAGCAGGCTCCCAAAACCCAAGAATAAAGAGAAAAAAACAACCAACAACAGGCATGAACATGGTGGACAGAGACATACGTGAAGGAAAAGAAAATCTCCAAACACATGGTTTTGAAACTGTTGGATGGAATTTATAGAGAAGCTCCCTCGGTCTGAAGTTTCCTGTAGGAGGCTTTAAACCATAAACTCAGTTTCTTCACAGTACGTAGGACTATTCCAGGTAACTTTTTCATTTCTTGGGTTGGAGATGGATCCCAGATCTAACTGCTCCACCACCAAACCACATCCCTAAGCACATCTGTTTTTTTTTTTGACTGAGCTTTGCCAATTTGTGTTTGAGAATTTGTTTATTTTGTCTAAATTATTAAACTTATGGGCATAAAGTTAACCAGTTAATCATTTTTTTATTATCCTCCTAGTATCTATAAAACACATGATGATACCTTTCAATTTCATTCCTGGTAAGGATAATCTTGTGTGTTTTATCAAACATTTTTTAACATGTCATTTAATGTCATAAATTTCTTTGAAATACTAGTCCACACATATTAATATTGTTTATATATATTCATTAAGTTAAAAGTATATTGTGGAGCTAGGAAAATGGGTCAGTGGTAGAGTATTTGCCTGGCACATATGAAAACCCTGGGGTTCATTACTCTGTCTGTCTGTCTGTTGTCTGTGTCTGTCTCTCTCACAAACACATACTTAGTTCCCCTTATGTTTTCTTCTTTAAAAGAAACTAATTCCCTTTAAGTGTATTATTTAATTTCTAAATGTTTGAATATTTCTCTCGGAGTGGTACTTTTGTTTGTTGGTGTTAGAAATGGCTTACTATGCTGTGAGCTGGCCTTGAACTCCTGGGCTCAAGAAATCCTTCCCTGTCTCCCAACAACCTGGGGCTACAAGACTGTGTCACCATTCTCAATTTATTTCTGTTGTCTATTTTACCAAAATCCTATTATGGTCAAAAAGTGTACTTTCTATCATTTCAAGCTTTATTTATAGAGCCCTTTTATAGCCTAAAATACAATCTATATAAACAAAAATGAATTTAGTATTTTAAAGGAATTTACATTATGTAATTGCTTGATGAAAAATCCCATACTTCTCAAAGGCAAGCTGATTACTTATATTGTTCATGTCTTTCTATATCATTATTGATTTACCATTTCTTTTGTAAAAGATACAAGCAGGAATACTAAAGTCTAACTAAAATTATGATTTGTACCTTTTCTTTCAGTATTTTTAATTTTTTATAGATATAAGATTGCTATGTCTCCTTTAATGAAACAACTCAATTATCGTTAAGAATTGTCTCTCTTATTGTAATATATAATATTTCATGCTCTGAAATCTTTGACCTTAATTCAGCTTCTTTTGATAAACATTCTTTTAATTTTTTTCCAATAGTATCTTTAAAGTGGATTTCTTATGAATGATGTACACATTTGGTCTTAATATATGAGACCAACTCTCAACTTCTTTTATTTGAGGTCCTTTAACTACTTTTCTGTTCAATACACATATGTATAGGCTATATTTCCAACTACCAGCTGTATATTCAAATCCAATTTGTCTGGACTGCAGAGCTGACTCAGTGAGTAAAGCCTTCAGCCTTCAAGTTCAGATCTTGAGAACAGACACAAAGCAGGACAGCAACAATCTATAGTCCCAGTGCCCACAGCAAGATGGAAGGCGGAGAACACGTCTACAGTCCCAGTGCCCACAGCAAGATGGAAGGCGGAGAACAGCAAATTTCCTTCTACATCAACAAATTTCTCCCCCCATTCTAATCTAGTTAGATTTTTTTTTCTTTTTGAGGCAGGGTCTTAATCTGTAGTCCAAGCTGACCTGAACCTCACCATGTAGCTGAGCCACCATGTACAACTCAATTGGTTGATTACTCTCCAAACTTTGAAGCTCCTGATCTAAAGTGGAATGTCATGGTCACCTAACAGAGACAATTTTACACACATGTGCACATACAAAAGCACACACAACACACACCATTCTACAAAAGAGACTGAGACATCATTCTTTGGAAGAAAGTTTCCTATGGATATAATCAAACACATAAAAATAACTCAAAATTAATTATCTAAAAGTTCAGCACAGTGGTACACACCTTTAATTTCAGCATTAGACAGAAGGGTCAAGAGTGAGCAACCTGGGCTACCTGGTGAGACTGCTTCCAAAAGAGGAAAAAATTAAAATAATAATGCTGCTGCTGATGGATGAAAGCACAGGGATAGAAGTAATTTGGAAAAATAATCATCTTTCTGGGGGATTCCAAAGAAAAAACTACTTGTTTTTGATTTTTGTGTTATACAAACATTTGGAAAAACCAAGTTCAATAGTAACAGATAGAAATAAAATTATAATCCTTATAATCTGATAGAATAACAAAAATAGAACAGATAATACAAATAAATAAAGTTTTACTTAAAAGTAAAAAAATAAACAAGACTCTTTTCTGTACCAGCAAGTCTTATTTCTGCTTTTTGTCCTTCCAGATTCCTCCTGACACTTACCCTTTTCCAAGTAAGACCTTGGAGCCCATGGTGGGTCCTCTTCAGCATAAGGATCACTGTATTCAACCACAGCTGCTTCCTCCTCCTCATAATCTTCTGGAGGTGGCGGTGGAGGGGGGGACTCATCAAAGACTGGCTCTTCCACAGGTGGTGGTGGAGGTGGTGTATCTGAAACTAAGAATTTATCAAGCTGACAAACTATAAATTATGTAAAGTTCAATATTCATCTAAGCTTCTAGATTCATTAAGTATAAACCCAGACTCAAAAATAATCATCTTTCAAAAAATGAGTAAGACAAATTTTCCCACCATTATAACATTTTAAATTGCCAAGCATGACTTCACCTCCCTTTGGGGTGAGTGTTGATGGATGCTGAATGGGGTTTGGTCAAAATACTGTTAATTGGGCCTCCACAACCTTTCAGTAGTAATACATAATCATCTTTCTAAAGAAATGAGTACTATATATTTGGCTTTTATATCCTATTCAAGGAATTATCAGAGATATTAACTTGGATAGTCACAATCACCTAAGAAAATAAAATGAGTCAAAGAAATAGTCAAATTTTTACCATCAGCTACTTTGTTGTCAGTTTTCTACATATATACTCAGACAGATTCCCACTCTAACCCAAACTGGCCTCAAACTCACTGCCTGGCCCCGAGTACTGGAATTATAAAGATTCTCCACACCAGCAGTCTAATTTTCAGCAAACAGAATTGTATCAAATTGAGGAGGAAAATCACTAACAACTTTGGATAACTTGAGTCATTAAAACATTTTGTTTGTTTGTAGAATTTGAACTAATTCAAGTTTAGTCATTATTTAAAATTTCTTGAAACTACATGTCCGTATTATTAGAATCAGTCTCATCACATTGTAGCATGTAACAAAAAAAAATCATCTTCGAACCCAGAGAACTCTCGAAATTCTGGGTACATATTTGAACACAACAAAGCAAAATAAATTTACACTGACCAGCTACTCAGTTTTAATCATCAGCACTTACTTATAAATTCCCAAAACTGTAAACATGAAATCCTCTGGGCTATCAGTCATGCCAACATCATCCTCTGCTAGTTCAGTGTTCCTCCATTTTGTACTTACCTACTTTATAAAGACTGTGTCATTAAAAAATCTTTACTCCTATTGGCTTAGGGTTTTATTTTCTTGATGGTGGGGTAGCCTTACCATGTAGCCTAGGTTGGCCTTGAACTTGTGTCTTATGTTTTAAGATTTTTAGGTTTTGGATTTGGGGGGCGGGGAGGTCTTTATAAATGTAAAACACAAATTCATGCTCCTAATATATCCTTTATTCAAATTTTCAAATGTAATGTTTTTCATATAACGGTGTGAGAACAACAGTGAAACTTGTGTACATTTATAAGAGACTGAGTACACAGAAACAGAGATCCAAGGGCTTTCAGGAAAATCAGAGAAATTATGCTATAAATATTCAAAATACCAACTCTGATTATTTTTACCTTCTTTATAGCCCTCAGAGCCAGACTGTTTTTATTTGTGCAGTATGCCAATTATTCAGCTGGAACTGTAAATATATTCTTTACCTAATTTTTCCCTTAATTTATTTTTATGTTTTTGTGATTCTAAGTAAGGCTCAATTCAAAATCCTTACACATCCTACACAAACCCTCTAAACTACACCTCAAGCCAAGGTGTTGTTTTTAATTTTAATTTTGTGGATGGGAAAAGAAGATTAATGTCCCTATAGCAATAGACAGAAAAGCACGTGAGTACTTCCCTCTGCCTATTACCTTAGAAGCTACACTATACTTATAAAATAAAATTTGTAGTCACCCAAGAGCCTTATGTGACTAGGAATGAGTTTTGCACTAAGGAGAGTATGGTGGGCAGATGTCACCAAGAATATGGTGGACAGGTGTCACCAAAATGTGAACAATCAAATTTTGATTTATAACTAAGGGGAGTGAAGCTTTAAGAAATTATAGTAGTGTGCATCAGAGATCAAACTCTTTATGTGGGCAGAAAAGGCTTCCTGAGACCTGAAGGATGAATTAAGTTAATGTCTGGGAGGTAGCAGGGCATAGGGAATAGACACTCAAGTTGGTTGTAAAGAATAAGAGTATTTTTTTTTAAGTACATAGATAAAGCAGGAAGGAAAGCTTCAGAGAATTATCCAAAGTTAGACAGGCAGAGGAAGCCTAAAAGGACTCGGCACAAAAGGGTTTGCCGAGTTTGGGCTCTACTCAATGAGTAACAAGGGTTGCTGATGTGGTCTTGTACCCTGTAAAGATTTGTCACTTATATTGTTTTAATAAAACGCTCACTGGCCAGTAGCCAAGTAGGAAGTAAAGGTGGGGTGACCAGAATAGGAGAATTCTGGGAAGAGGCTCAGTCTGCAGTTGTCACCCAGACACAGAGGAATTAAGATGAGAATGCCTCATGTGGCTAACACAGACAAGAATTATAGGTTACTTTAAGATGTAAGAATTAGTTAATAAGAAAGCCTGAGCTAATAGGCCAACCAGTTTATAATTAATGTAGGCCTCCGTGTATTTCTTTAGGACTGAACAACTGCAGGCCCAGGTGGGACAGAAACCTCTGTCAACAAATGACACCAATGTGAACAACTATATCCACATAAAACCTGAGCAAATTTGAGAAGGAATTCAAGACACAAAAAGAACAGAGGTAAGCATGGCTTCTTGGTAGCAGCATTTTCTCGGATGGGCTCTGTTTGCTAGAGGCAAGTGCATCTTGTTTAAGAGAGGCTTCCTGACTCAGCTTAAGCTGCAAAAACCTTGCAGCCCTTTTAAGCAGCTCTGCCACAAAATACTTAAATGGTGTTTATGAAAAACCAACAGCATGCTTCTTGGTGGTGACAGGGACCTGGAAACTCCATAAAGTTGTGACAATAAACATGGCTCCTGCCAGTACCTCTGCCATGAAGCTAGATCCTCAGAAACCTAATGGGGTGGAGCCAGCCGTCAAAGCCACAGCTTTAATCCTAGCCACATCGCTTAGCAGTGACTCATGTGGTCAGAAAATGAGAGATACACAGTAAGGATAGATTCAGACGAAGAAAACCTCTAAACAGTTTACAGTGTATTTTAAAATATATGTAGGCTTAGGAGAGAAAAGTGAAAGAATAAAGTCTTTTTTTTAAAAAAAGAGAGTAGTTGGGTATGGTGGCACACACCTTTAATCCCAGCACTTGGGAGGCAGAAGCAGGTGGATCTCTGAGAGTTCAAGGGCAGCCTGGTCTACAGAGTGAGTTCCAAGACAGCCAAAGATGCACAGAGAAACCCTGTCTCCAAAACCAAAAATTAAAAATAAAAATAAAAGAAATAAAGTTTAAAATAAAGCCACATTAAGATAGAAAATACAGAGAATCTGGATACTGTATATTATTGTGTTGTCTTTGAATTGTTTGATGGCTGAGGAAGAAGCAACCGCAACTAAAAGACATTTTTTTAATTTATTTATTTTATGCACATTGGTGTTTTTGCCTTCATATATGTCTGTGTGATGGTGTTGGATCCTGTGGAACTGGAGTCACAGACAGTTGTGAGCTGCCATGTGGGTGCTGGGAATCGAACCCTGGTTCTCTGGAAGAGTAATCAGTGCTCTTAACCGCTGAGCCATCTCTCCAGCCCGCTAAAAGACATTTAATTGTAAATGCTGCTGGATCAATCCAACATATATATTTTGAAAATGCCTTGACTTCAAATTTTAAACCAAAAGATTACTTTGGAGAAGTAATTTGTTACTTCTTTGGAGAAAGAATTTGTTACTTTGGAGAAGAGGTTTTGCTTTTGTTTCCACAGGAAATCAGAGCCTGTGGATTCATTCTGGGTTAAGAAAAGTCAGGTCTGATCAAGGAAGACCCCCTGAGGAATCTACAATAGGAGCAGATGGCCCAGATGATCCAACATTTCAGAGGACCTCTGTTGGAGTTTCCTCTGACACATCTAGAACAGCCTCAAGACTGGTGGTTGAGATGATCAAGCCTCACAGAATATTTCAGTCAGGACTTGATCATAATCCTAAATTTTCTTTAAGTTCCTATAAGATTATCAGTGCTCCCAATCAGCAGGAAGTAGCCTGGAAAACTCACCCACATTCCCCAAAACTGAATTATGGATGTGTGTCTTTGTTTAGAGTGTCGGTTACAAATTGTTATGGATAATGATCAGGAAGAAAGCTAAACAAAGGATATTAGATTCAGAGTTTTTGTTTTGTGTGTGGGGGGTGCTATGGGACAATGGTCTTGTACCCTGTAAAGATTTGTCACTTGTATTGTTTTAATAAAACACTGATTGGCCAGTAGCTAGGCAGGAAGTATAGGCGGGGCAACCAGGCAGGAAGTGTAGACAGGGTAGTGAGAACAGGAGAATTCTGGGAAGAGGAAAGGCTCAGTCTGCAGTGGTCAACCCAGATGCAGAGGATACAAGATGAGACTGCTTCACTGATAAAGGTACCAAGCCACGTGGCTAACACAGACTAGAACAATGGGTTAATGTAAGATGTAAGAATTAGTTAATAAGAATCCTGAGCTAAGAGGCCATCAGTTTATAATTAATGCAGACCTCTATGTGTTTATTTGGGACTGAACAGCTGCAGGACCAGGAGGGACAGAAACCTCTCTCAACAGGGTGTCATATGAGAATTCTAAAAAATAATAATAATAGGGGTATATTTGCACATTTTATCACAGTATAAGTGGTTTAATATATTAAATAATAAATACTGCAAGTGATTCCAGACTCTTCCACATATTAAATTTAATGCAAAAAATATTAGTTCCACAGACTATCTTTAAAATAATGCCTAGAAAGTCTTAAGATGATTCTAAAACAAAGATACACATCTTTCCTAGGTGCATGTTTTGAAGAAAATAACATTTCTTTGAATGCATAAGCCCTGCTACAACTGTTAAGCCGGTCCCAGTGTACCTCATACACAGGGAGAAAGGCTTTTAAAACACTAACAGTGGTGCTATAATAATGTTTTATAACTGTCCATTCAAGCAGCAAGTCTTAAACACTTAGGTACTTAAATAACATTAAAACACTACTTCTACTCATGAAATATTTGATGTTTCTACAGACCTGACAACTTTCACTAATTACTTGTCAAAGTTAATGACTAGTTCCATGATCCTACTTAGCTTTCAAGTCCAATTTTTGAAGAAAAAGAAAATATTCTGACAGATTATTAGTCTTCAAAGCCAGTTTCAAAATCTGAATGTTCATCGTGTCAGTTGATTTAAAAAAAAAAAAACAACTTTCCACTTACTATTCAACTGACTGTCTTCTTTAATTCTTTACTCAATGAATTTAAACTCATTTGTGATGCAGGGAATGCCACTCTTACTGGGATGACACTGCAACTAAATTGCAAAGTCCTTCAAATTTGGAACTCCAAAAAGCCTTTTCTAATCAGTCTGCTATTTCCAGAAATTTTAAATGCAGGATCCTCCAACCTATATTTAACCTCAAAACCTGGCAAAGGGTAATACCATGGCTGTTACTTGTCACACACTAGACCAACTGACCATTGCTATGAGAACATTTCTCCTGAAGCCAGCATGGATCACACACAAGCCAAAAGAACAGTAGGTTGAAAAGGCATAATTTTAAAACATAAAAAAATAAAATACTTGGACTTACATGAAAATGCTCTTAAATTTAAGAAAACATATTTAAAATTACAATGCATTAAAGTTCACAGATATTCATAGAGTACCTTCTAATAAACAGAAATAATAAACAAACTATTTTTAGACATTAGCAAATAGAAGAACAAAGGCACCTGACAAATTCAACTCTTGGGTCCTATCCCGGCTAGTTTTCTGTCAACTTGGCACAGACAGTTATTTTGGAAGAGGGAACATCAATGGAGAAAATGTTCCCACCAGACTGGCCTGGGGCAAGTCTGTGATACATTTTCTTCATTTATGATTGAAGTGGGAGGCCCAGCCAAGTGTGGGTGGAATGATCCCTGGGCTGGTGGTCAGGAGTACTCTAAGAAAGCAGGCTGAGCAAGCCATGAAGAATATCAGCTCCTGCCTCCAAGTTCCTGCCCTGCTTGGTTCCAGTCCTGACATCCTTCAGTAATGGGTTGACACCTGAAAGTAAGAACAAAATAAACCCTTTCCTCCCCAAGTTGCTTTTGCTCATGGAGTTTTATCACAGCAACAGAAACCCTAACTTAAATGGGCACTAAGACTAGACTACAACCAGTTAAAAATACAAACATAAAATACAAAAAGGGGGAGGGGGGAGGCCAAAGTGCCTGCTGCCGGCCAGACACTTTCTAAGTGCCAGGGACACAGGCAGCAAACAAAGTTTGCTGCTCCAATAGACCCTGCATTATTAAATGCCTACTTCCAGAGAATCCTAGCAAGAGATTATAATCACTTCTAGTCCACGAACTGTATCACCCTTTATATGAAAGAGGAACAGTGGACAACTACAGCCTGGTGACGTATCTTAATATACATTTTGACCCTTGAACAAAGCACACATTATACCACCTCTTCCCACAACCACCATAAGTCAGAAATACCTGTAACTTCTGACTCTCCAGAAACCTATTAATAGCCTGCTATTGACAGGAAGCCTTGCTAAGTAGTCAATTAACATTTATTCTGTCAAACGTATTATATACAGTAAAAAAAATTATGAGAGATCACAATTAATCACTCTCAACACCCAACCACCAGTGGTAGAAATTAGTCCTCGGGCCTTTGCACATTAGGCAAGTGCTCTTCCAACCCAGCTGCACTCCACCCTCAGGAGAACACTTTTTACCTTAATAGACAATTTACTGGGAATGCAAGGATAATTAGCCTAACTCTCTATTCTAAGTAGATCTGGAACATGAGTTTACAACCGTACTGGAGGATTACAAAGTGTTAGAGAAAAAAAGCAACACAGGTTAATCTTGTGCAGCTATCATCTCAATAATACTACATCTTCACATTTGCTTACATCTCCACTGCAAAAGAGGTAATGTGTGGCCTGTGAATGTTTTTATGCTTGACTTTGATTTTAACTTTTTATAATAGATTTATGGGTATTTTCTGAATGTTATTATTAAAATTTGTGTTGTAGCTGTGCAAAATAGTCTTGTCTGTCTGTCCTTTACTATCAAACAACTCAAACCCATATTTTTCAAGGATCAACTGTAACTCCTCTAAGTAACATTATGCAACTTTAGGCTGATTTGGCTCCTTAATCACCTATCGCAGAGACTGTTAGTTTCTTTTTGTAACAGCCGCTCATCACCAGATGTCAACACAGGCCTCCCAATTTAGAAATAAAGTCTCCTGAGCTTCCTTAATGCTTCCCCAAAAGACTTGAAATACCAATAAAACTAGTTATATGACAATGCATGATGATTCAACAGCAGACCACAAACCAAAGAAAATTCATTCCCAATCTATGACTGCTTTTTGGGAGAAAAACTGACAGACTGATCTTCTATGCCTTACTGTGGTGTGGTCCTTTTTTATACTTGAAATGAGAGGGTAATAGCTAACTAGCCTACCACTTTGTCTAGGCAATTGAGAAAAAAAGCAGGATATTTATTTGGCAATTAGAGTATCTCCTTGTGCAGTTTTTCTTTTCTTTCACTTATACTACTGTATGTGTATTTGTTTTACCTTTGTGGGTATCAGTAGTGGTATTTTAGTTATGGTTCTGGGGACCAAAATCTGGAATCTCATGTAAGCTAAGCATGTGCTCTGAGCTATAAACTGTCATTTGAAAGCATAGAAATTTACCATCATTGTCTTTTAATTTTCTTTCTAATTATGTGTAGAAGTGTAAAGTGCATGTGAGTGCCAGTGTCTGCAGAGGCAGGAGTGTGGGATGCTCCTGGAGCTGGCGTTCAAGGTTCTCTGCGAGAGCAGAGCACATTCTTAGCCACTGAGCTCTCTCTGCAGCCCACCTCTATTACGTTATCATCACCACTAGCCATTCTTACAATGACCATCCAAATGCATGGAGCACTGTGAATGACTATTCAGTCAGTCATATGTAAATTACAATCTATGCCTATAATCTGAACTACAGCATAAAGAAGACATAAACTTACTATTTTCTTGGACTCTGGCCACAAATCCCATTAAAGGTAACTGAGGAGTTACCTGTAGGATGGAAGGAGGAGGAGGAGCAAGAGATACTGCAAAAACAAAAAAGGTGTGGAGGATAAGGGGTAAGGGCAAGTTATATTAAAAGAAAAGGATAATACAATAAAACATATAAAGGAGGAAAACCATGTTTCACAAACATTTGTCTACCTTACGGATCCACTTTTGAGGGTACCTTTATAAACAAAATAACACACTAGAGTGTTTTAGTATGCCTTCGAACTACAACAGGCACCACTTAACATGCACGGATCTGTTCTATGTAATGGGAACCAATCCTCTTTGCAAATACCGTCTCTGTTGATTACCATGAACAACTGGTTACTCTAAATTGTCAGTATAGCAGAAAAAAATATGACATCCCAACAACCTAAATAGGCTTTTTATTACTTCGGTAGCAAAAAACAAGCATTAACTGGATCTTTATTTAGTTAAACAAGTATGACCTGAGTTCTTAGTAAGAGGCAAGGACCTGCTAGTCCAGTTATCAGAGCCTTACACTGAGAGTCAGATGCTCTTACTGCAAGTTTTCATAACTCCAATTCATTGTATTTCCTCCTTAATCCTACAGGAAACACCACTATTCTTCTCCCAGGGTGTGTGCCTCCATCTCAAATGCCTGGCACAAATTAAGAAGCCTTCAACAGATATTTAAGTATGAACAAATAAGGCAGATACCAAAATAATTTTTAGAAGGTTAACTCTATAGTTACAGTTCTCTTCAGAAAGCATATATACTATGGTAGCCATATTCTTAATGGAATTAATTTCCTAGGAGACAGTGCCAGCTACAAGGAGGAAGGCAACAGAGAAAAGATCTCTGAGCAAGTACTTGAAGAAAAGATGTATGCTAAGCAGGCAGAACTTAAGAAAGACAATCAAGCTTAAGGAACCAAGTTAGGACAAAGGCTTAGTGGCATAAAACAGCATGAGCAGAGTTCACAGGACCAAAAATGTTCCCTCTATATGGCTACTAGAAGATATGTTTAAAAATTAAACCAGGCAGTGGTGGCACATGTGTGTAATTCCAGCACTCTGGAGGCAGAGGCATGCAGATCTCTGAATTCAAGGCCAGCCTGGTCTACAGAGCAAGTTCCAGGACACCCAGGGCTGTTACACAGAGAAAACATGTCTCAAAAAGGCAAATAAACAAACCAACAGGGCTGCAAAATTGAATCAGCTGTTAAGAGCACTTGTTGCCTCTTTCAGAGGACCTGAGTTTGGTTCCCAACACCCACATGGTGGCTCACAACCATCTGTAACTCTAGTTCCATGAATCCAAACACCTCTATGACCTCCACAGGTACCCAACATGCACGTGGTGCATATACATTCATGCAGGGAAAACACTAAGACATAAAACAAAGATAAATATTTGATGAAAGTCACAGAAAGGTGAGTATGCGGGCATGAAAATGAGGATGTACATGAAGGGCTTGGTGTAAAGAGACTGATTTTTTTTTAAGTCATTCTGCCTCAAATTCTTGATGTTACATTTTCTGTGTTTAGACACCATGACAATTAGATACTCTAGATCTAGTCCATAAATATGATATGAGAAACAGATAATACAATCCTATTTCACATAGTAGAAGCATAGATTTTATTTCAAAAGCTTAATCAAAACCTGGCAAACAGCAAATCAAGGCAAAATCTAGAAACAAAAGAAAAACTTTGTTACATGTAAGTAAACCACTATATGAGAACTAATGATTTAACTAGCATACAAGGACAGCAAAAACACAAAGGGTTTTTTTTATATATATTATATATATACATATATATTATTTTGTATATATATTATATATATACATATATATTATAGACTTTTAGCTTCGTGATTGAAGTTAAAGAAGCTATTAACTAACCATGGCAGTTAAGTATGGGACAAGCACGGGATGGTGATTGTAGACAGACTAAGAGAGATGAAGACATAATAAATGGGATGCATGAGGGTAACTTAAGCATAAAAATCAGAGGCAACAGGAAAATATGGGTGGGAGATATTAAAACTCAAGAAGTATAAAGTTAGTAGCTATCAGCTATCAGTAAAGTGGTAATGGCTGACAGTGCACACAGACATGCAAGAACATGTAAAATATACAGAGAAAAGCTAAGCAGACCATTTTTAAGAGTGTCTAGATGAAGGAAAATGAGCATAACATCCATAAACTGGTCCCTCTCTTCAAAAGGTGTCTTGGGTTTTAGATTCTTCCCCAAAAATCACACTTATTGACAGTAAATCCCTCACTCTGAAGATTGAGGTTGTTGGTGGCACATCTGCATGCTGCTAAGAGACAGTAAGCAGACAGTAAGCAAGAGAGAGAACAGCTAAGAAACAGCAGTACATTGCACAGTACATCAGGAAAAGAGCCCACTGCTTGGAGAAACATCCTCTTCTAAAAGCAGACCCACCAAGCTTGCTTGCTTCCTTCCTTCCCCTCAAACAGAAAAATGGGAATCGCTCTCTTCACTTATTATTTACCCACTAAATAAAGGCAGTAACTTTTGTACTTGGAAAAAATTTAAAAAAGAAATACATGCATAATTAAAACAACAGTCTTTTTTTGCACAAACTGTGCTTATTACATTTTAAAGATGAATATGCCTTTTCTAGACATGAGACAACCCAATCTCAGACCTCTCTGAAACAAGTTGTTTCTCTAAACTACTCTCAGGAAAATTTCAAAAACTCATTGTTGTGGTTTGAAGGAAAATGACCCCTATAGGGAGTGGCACTATTAGGTGTAGCCTTGTTGGAGTAGGTGTGGCCTTAATGGAGGAAGTGTGTCAGTGTGTGTTGTGGGGGGGATGAGGCCTCCTATGCTCAAGCTTCACCCAGTGACATAGTTCACTTCCTGTTGATTGTGGATCAAGACATAGAACTCCTAGCTCCTTCTCCAGTAATGTCCCTGTCTGCTTCCACACTGCCATGTCCTGACATGAAGATAATAGACTAAATCTCTGAGACTATAAGCGGACCCCAATTAAATGTCTTCCTTTATAAGAGTTGCCATGGTCATGGTGTCTCTTCACAATAGAAACCCTAAGACGCTCATCTAACCAGAACTCAGTTCTACCTGGTTCTATGTTTTCCTGTGAACAGAAAATAGCAAAATGCAGAAGTTGCAGTACAACTTAGTAGTAGAATATATGCTTCCTATGTGAAAAGCTTTAAATTCCATACTCGGTAACGACAACAAAAGAACGGGAAGTAACTTTACAAACTTGTATATTCCCATTATTTAACCTAAGATATTTCCTCATATAAGACCTTTACTATAGAACCACTGAAAAGATCTCTGAATTTAGAATGAGTTATATTATTTTTATTAAAATACAATGTTGGTAGGCTGGAGAGATGGCTCAGTGGTTGACAGCATTAGAAGGAATGCTGTCAGGTTTATACTCCACAGAACCCCACTGCCTTGTCAGACTTCATTCTTTGGACGCATACATCTATGACAAGGCTCTGACTACAAAATATGGGTTCATAAAACATAAGCATCATTTTGTTCAGTAAATAATTCACTAAATATTACATCTTACAAAAGAGCTGTCAAATAAAAAACATACTTGGTTTGAGTGCAGAAAAATGATAGAACACTTGCCTGACATGTTCAAGGATTGTGGTTCAAAAGCCAGAAACTTCTCCCACCAAAAGGATATAATACAGCTTTGCTTTGCTTTTTTTAAAGTAGGTTTTAAAAACAGATTAATTATAGCTAATGATAATTAGTTGTAATTAACTACAGAGCTATAATAGTCTTCTTTAAAGTTACCAAATTCCAATAGAAGAAAGGCAGAGCTCAGAGTACAAAAAATACTGACAACTGAGGTACCTCTCATGATCCAAATAATTCCAGTTCACCTTATTAATACTTAGATTAAAATTATTCTCTAAAGATTTAACTCTACTTTAAAATATATTTTAGCATATATGAATCTGACTTATAAGGTATTATTGAAATATGAAATCTTTAGTTCATTAGAAATATAAGGCAAGAGTAGAGCATTTGGCTAACAAATACAAAGCCCTAGACTCAATCTTTAATACTGCAAAAATTAAATACATGAAACAGATGTTTAAAGAGCTCTCAAATTTTACCTAGAGAGTTCTTATAGGAGTACTGAGTATATACACACAGCATGAAATATTCCTCCACAGTCTTACTAAGTACCTTGTACAGCAGGTATCAAAATTGTAACAGTGAAACCTCTCCCAACTTCATTATGGATCTAACCCATTTTAGATTAACATTGTTTCAAACCGTTACATTAAGTAATAAAGGTACAAGGGTCTGTAAGCAGTAACTTCCAGATACCCAAGAGAGCTAGCCCCTCTTCTACAAAACTATTAAGCAGACTATATCTAATAAACTAAAATTTAAGGACTGGGAAAAAAGAAGCATTTAATGGTCAAGCATGGGGCACACACACACACTCAGGAGGCTGAGGTAGGAGGATCAGTAAAACCACAAGTTCAAAACCAGTCTAACTGGGTAATTTAGAATTTTAATGTCTAGTTTCTTGAGTTCTTTGTATATTTGGGAGATCAGACCTTTGTCTGATGTGGAGTTAGTGAAGATCTTCTCCCATTCAGTAGGATGCCTTTTTGTCTTAATGACTGTGTCCTTTGCTTTACAGAAGCTTCTCAGTTTCAGGAGATCCCATTTATTGTCTGTGCCACTGGGGTTTTACATAGGAAGTGGTCTCCTGTGCCCATGTAATGCAGGCTACTTCCCACTTTCTCTTCTATCAGGTTCAGTGTGGTCAGATTTATATTGAGGTGGTCGGATTTATATTGAGGTCTTTAATCCATTTGGACTTGAGTTTTATGCATGGTGATAGATATGGATCTATTGTCATTCTCCTACAGGTTGACATCCAGTTATGCCAGCACCATTTGTTAAAGATGCTTTCATTATTCCATTGTATAATTTTGGCTTCTTTGTCAAATATGAGGTGTTCATAGGTTTGTGGATTAATATCCAGGTCTTCAATTCGATTCCATTGGTCAACATCTCTGTTTTTATGCCAATACCAAGCTGTTTTCTCTGTAGCTCTGTAATAGAGTTTGAAGTCAGGGATGGTAATGCCTCCGGAAGTTCCTTTATTGTATAGGATTGTCTTGGCTATCCTGGGCTTTTTGTGTCCACGGGGATGTCCCCAGCTAGGTACTTGGGCAGCAGAGGAGAGGGTGTCTGAACTGGCCTTGTCCCATAGTCACATTGATGAATATCTTGATCATCACCACAGAAATTTCGTCCGATGGATGGAGATAGAGACAGAGACACACATTCATATCAGAGCAATGGACTGAGCTCCCAAGGTCCAGTCGAACAGCAGAAGGTGGGAGAAGATGAGCAGGGAAGTCAGGACTGCGAGGGGCTGGTCCACCAACTGAGACAGTGTGCCTGATCTAATGGGAGCTCACCAAATCCAGCTGGACCAGGACTGAATGAGCATATGATCAAACCGGAATCTCTGAATGTGGCTGCCAATGGGGGCTGACTGAGAAGCCAATGATAATGGCACAGGGACCTATCTCTTCTGCATGGCTTTTTGGGAATCTAGTCTATATGGATGCACACCTTCCTAGGCTGGGAGGGAGAGGGGAGGGACTTGGGCTTCCCACAGGGCAGGGTACCCTGCCCCCTCTTAAGGAAGCAGGAGGAGGGAGGAGAGGTAGTGGGGGAGCAGGAGGGGACTGGGAGAAGGGGAGGAAGTGTAAATGTTTGAATGAAAAATAAAAGAATATGGAAAAAAAAGTCTAAATAAGACATTTTTTTTAAGTGGAGGCAGTGGTGGCTCATGCCTTGACTCCCAGCCCTTGGAAGGTAGAAGCAGGTGAACCAGGACAGTAAGGCTACACTACAAAACCCATCTCAAAAAAAAGCCTTAAAAAAAATTAAAAAAGAAAAAAAAAGAACGAACACAGCCTTAAACACTAAGCATGAAAGGAGAAATACATTTCAATCAAGGCAATCAGGAGGATTCACCCTGCATTTTGCACTAGGTTAACTACAAATACAGCATTCCATAAATGAGAGGAGCCCAGGAAAGTGAAGAAGCTTGGATAAAGAAGCGAGGTTTCATTTACTATTCAACAATATTTTTAAACAATTTCTCAGGACAGTCCCGCATAAACACTAACAAGGACCCCACCAGTAGTGTCTCTTATATTGTAATAGAGATGCCCTCCACTAGTGTATCTTATATTGTAATAGAGACTCCCTCCTCCTTTTTCTCCTCTAGCAGAAATAGAGAGGCCCTGGCAGGTGAAGAGCAAATAAACCTTTTTAATCTGAAGTTAGGTAGGACAGGACAATAGAAAAGTCATGAAATACAGAATCAAAAAATATTAAGTTCAAGTCTATCTTGACCAATACCTTGCCTTGGTTTCATATACAAAATACATATGTTAATATCACCATTCTTGGGGCTAGAGAGATTGCTCAGCAGTTAAGTGTACTACTGTTCTTCCTGAGAACCCAGATCCAATTCCCAGCACCCACATGGCAGCTTACAACCATCTATAGGTCCAATTTCAGGGGATACAATTTCCTCTTCTGGCTTCTGTGGACATTAGGCAAATACATAGTACAAAAACATGTACTTGCAAGCAAAACATTCATATACACATAAAATTTTTAAAACTTAAAAGCATTTAAATATTATAACCAATCTTATTTTCCATATGTAAATCAAGTGAGGTAATAAATAAGAGTAAAGTCAATTTTTTTGGCAAGATTCTAAAGGGTTTAACTAAGGTTTCACTAACAGATAGCAGCTACAGTAGATTAATTCCTGCTCTATAAATTCAAGGCTTATGAGAGATGGAATGATCTGTCCCCAAAATCAGAGGAACTCACAGAGGCTTCATTACCTCTTAGCAAAAATTAAAAACAAAACAGTAAGTTGATATAATACATTCATAGTCAAGGTGCCTAAAATTTTCGTGAATTCTCTAGGAAATGAAGAAAATGTTGATTATTCTAGCACTAAGTGTGCAAAGGTTAGCTTCTCTGTATATATGATTCAATTCTTTAATTGTTATATTTGGATCAATTTCTCCAAGTCCCTCAAACCCATCAGGGTATTTGATATGATAACTGAGTTAAGACAGTTTGACTGTCTAATGTAAAATACCTTCATGTATACCCAATTTCATTTGTAATTCATAAAGCAATGATATCTTATTAAACAAAAAGAAAATACTGCTCTCAAACATATTCCATTTGAGACAGGATCTCAATTCTACAGCCTAGGCTGCTGACTCTCCCTGCCTCTACCCCCTGAGTGCTGAAATAGAAGTAAGCACTTGCATGTCTAGCACAGTGGAAGTTTTTAAAAGCAAATTACCATACACTGAAAATGACTCCATTCAGAGAGAGAGAAAAAAAGAACTCCTTAGCTTTACACCAAGTCATACACTGACTGCTTAAAGTAGAAACAATATTATTAAAAACTTAGTATTCATTCATTCATCTATCCATTTAGTAAGTGTTTTAATAGTTTATTTATTTGTATTTTATGTACATTGGCGTTTTCCTGCATGCATGTCTGTGTGAGGATGTCAAATCCCTGGAATTGGAATTACAGACAGCTTTGAAGCACCATGTAGTTGCTGGGAACTGAGACCAGGTCCTCTGGAAGAGCACCAGTGCTCTTAACTGCTGAGCCATCTCTCCAGCCCCTCAACAATAATCTCAAGTACCTATCTCATATGGGATAACTATCTACTATGTATGGGTTAATTATGTGTAACTGATAACTATCTACTATGTATGGGTTAATTATGTGTAACTGATAACTATCTATTATGTATGGGTTAATTATGTATAACTGATAACTATCTACTATGTATGGGTTAATATTGTGTAACTGATAACTATATACTATGTATGGGTTAATTATGTGTAACTGAAGAGTTCTTTTTTGTCTTTTGTCTTTTTTTTTTTTGGCACAACACGAAAGAAATGGAAAGAAATGGCAAAAGAAGAGTCTAACCTGGATTCTGATTATAAAAAGGCCCTCCATTCATCTGACTCTGAAGGCTTGCCTGTGAAGTTATGGAAGGAGGCCGTCTATAGGGCAATGAGCCCCCGATTGTTGGTGGCGTATGGCGAGAGGCAGGCCTATTCATGCTGTAGAACTGAACAGGATGACCTGGAAAGGAACAGAACACAGACACATCATTAAAAGAAGCTTATCTCAGATAATGAAATACTTTGAGCCAAGCAGACTAATATAAATTACTATTTATATTAGTCTGTTTTTAAGTAATTATTTAAGTAATCTAGTCTGCAGTATTCTGTTACAGCACACAAAACAGATAGTTGCCCCTTCCTCTCCAAAAAATAAATAATGATTTAAAGCAGTCACTAAACACTGGAGACTAAACAAAAAAATCAAATTCTGGAAAAGAAAAAAGAAAAATGATACAATCTTATTCTAAAACAATGGTGGAGATATGTTAGCAAGTAAAGTTGTTTAAAAGGAAACAAAATATTTCAACAAAACACTTGACACCATCTTTATACAACACAAAATTTTCATCTTCCTAAAGCTAGAGCACATCTTAAAATGTTTATGAAATCTAAACCAAAATTTGCATTATCACCCCAGAAACCTACCCATCTTTATTACTCATTTGAACCTATTTAACTTCTTCAGAATTATTCACTGCTAACATCAACTGGAAATATTCTTTCCTAATCCATCCAGTTTCCTAATAATGCAAACCCCAAATTTTACCTTGCCGTTGCCCTCACTTGCTCTCCAATAAGCCAAGGCCCTCATTAACAGAGCATTAGAAGGAACCCAGGAAGCAACACAGTCGAGCAGGCACCAAGGCATGGAAAGGAGAAAGGGATAACAGGAAGACAGAGGAGGGAGGACATGCTCTACGATGAGGAAAAAAGGAGAAAAGGTAGAAAAGAAGAAATAAAGGTAGAAAGAAAAGCACTGCCATTTTACTAATACTTGGCAAGGATAGTCACACAAAAAAAGACACCACCATTATGAATTTTTATAAAGTTGGACCCAGTCTAAATTTCATCTGTCTTAAGTCTACATGGCACTATTTAGCTGGAGAAATGGCTTAGCAGTTAAGAGCACTTGTTGCTGCTGCAGAGGACCTGGGTTTGGTTCCCAACACCTACCCAGCAGCTCAGTGTTGCACTCCATTAACTACAGTTGCAGAGGCTCTAATGTCTTCTGTTGATGTCCTTTGGTACTAGGCAGGCATGTGGTGCACATACATATATTCTGGTCAAATATTCATACACATAAAAATAAATATAAAAAACAATTTTTTTTGTTTTTCAAGATAGGGTTTCTCTGTTTAGCCCTGGCTGTCTCTCTGTAGACCAGGCTGGCTTCAAACTCACAGAGATCCACTGGCCTCTGTCTCCACAGTGCTGGGATTAAAGAAAGGCATGCACCGCCACCCCCACAGACTTTTAAAAAACAGTTTTAAAGACATCTATTTATACCAACTAAAGTTAGGATTTTTGGCACCCCACCCCCAAAAAGGATACCCAGCCTCAGCACTCACTAGAGATATGCAAATTAAAACTGCATGGAAAAACCATTGAAGTTTAAACAAAAAAATGTACAGTTACTTGGGAAACAACTTGGTAGTTTCTTTAAAAGTTAAATATTCCAAGCATGTAGTACATGTCTTTGATCCCACCATTGAGAGGCAGAGGCAAGCAGACGTCTGAGTTCCAGGCCAGTTATGGATACACAGTGAGACCCTATCTCAAAAATAAATAGATTACACATTCCCTTTATAATACAACCTAACTACCCTATTCCCTAGATATTTACCAAGACAACATGACCTAAACTCACCAGAAACCTGTACATGAATGTTTGTGGCAGCATTATTCATAATCCCTCAAAATAAAAACTATCCAAACGTCCTTCAACTTGGAAAGGCACATATTTTACACATCCATACAGAAGAGCACTACCAACAGTAAGAAGGAACATAAATTCCTCAGCAAAGCTCCTAGCCATAACACCAAACAACTTACATACTGTCCACAACTTCCATCTATGTCTATGCGTCCATTCTAAAGCACAGGTCAACAGTGAGCAAAGGGCAAGGGTAAACTGCAAAAAGGCATGAGGTCATTTTGGGTGTGGGTGATGTAACTATTCTAGATCCTAACTGTGGTGGCAGGATACACTTAAAATAAGTCACATATATTTACACTTTAAAAAGACAAACTTTACACACTTTATACCTTAATAAAATAAAAATGTAAGGAATGTTCCTTTTTGTTTTAAAGATAGCTTTCTACTCACATAATAAATGTTTACTTGTTGAAAACCATGAACCACCCTTTTGGAGGGAGCCCTCTATTGTGTAGTGCTGGCGGTCCCGAAACTCACTATGTAGAGTGGCCTGGAACTCAAGAGATCCACCTGCCTCTGCCTCCTGGGTGGTGGGATTAAAGGCATGTGCAACCATGCCTGGCCTAATACCTATCATTACATTATAATTTAATTACTAAAATTCTTAGGTAGGGGTCATTTCTTCATCTATAGCATTAACAAGATTCCTATATTTAACTAGTTGGACTAGTATAACAGAGTTGCATATCTCAATCAAATGACTACCTATATTTTTCACTCATCCATTACAGAAAAGTCTTTTTCATAAAGATAGAGGCTATCTCAATTGAACACTACCCAAAACCCAATTTGAACAAAGATGTCTTTTAAAACATGTTTTATTAGTAGCCAGGTGGTGGTGACACATGCTTTTAATCCCAGCACTCAGGAGGTAGAGGCAAGTGGATATCTGAGTTTGAGACCAGCCTGGTCTACAGAGCAAATTCCAGAACAGCCAAGGTTACATAGAGAAACCCTGTCTCAGGAAAAAAAAAAAAAGAATATACTTACTAACCAGCATCATATTAACTGTTCGATGTATTCTAAGGCAACAGAGTCTTTACCACCTATCCCAGCAAAACATACTTGAGGCTGAGATCTTTAAAAGAATGAGTACATTTATTTATAAGAAGGATGCATTCCTACCAGAGAAAGAATGCTTGTATGCATTAGAAATTCAAACTCTGGTTGTCAGGCTGGGCAGCAAGCCCTTTCTTACCTGATGAGTCATCTCCCTAGCACTAGGTTGAAATCTTAAACAAAACACCAATCAACTTAAATAATCCTGAACTCCTTTAGAAGCACAGTTAATAAGTTTCTGGTACTGCTAAAATATAAGCAAAAATCCCATTATAATATACACACAAGTTTGTAATTTGCTATATAGAATATTACATTAAAATGAAATTTTCAATTGTCATAGGCTTGTTTTTGTTAATTATTTAACCTGCAATATTATTGGTGTGTGTACTTGTATAGGTATTATATGCAGATCTATGTGCATGTAAACAGTTGAGCATGCGGGAGTCATCAACCTTGTGTTTTCAATGTCTCTCACTAAGGCCTGGCACTTACCCATTAGGAGGGGCTTACTAGACAGCAAGCCCCAGGATGCACTGGCTTCAGTTCCCCAACACTGGGATTACAAACATACACCACCTTGCCTGGCTTTTTATGTCTGTCCTGGGGACATAGCTCCAGTCCTCACACCTGCACAGCAAGGACTTTACCAACTCAGCTAACACCCCGGCTCCCTATATAGTTCTAATGACAACTTCTCAAAACTGTACGGAAGTACATACTAAATTCACAAATCAACTTTTTTTTTTAAAGTACAAAGTAAAACCAAACCAACAAATATAGCAAAGCTGAAGTTTCAGGCAAGAATGGCCAGATCTGTCTGCCATGTCAATACTCACCTGTGGGGGGATTGGAAGAAATAACAGGGGGAGTTGGAGAAGTGAAGCCATCAGCAAGGGTCTGTGTGCCCCCAGCAGCAACATCTGGGGCAGTGGAGGAGGGGACAGCAGCAGGAACAAGAGGGGTAGGGACAGGTGCAGAAGTAGCAGGAAGAGGAGTGACAGCAGAGCCAGCAGGGGCTGATGGGAAAGAGGAGTAAGAGGCAGCATTAATAAGGCAGTCAGATCAGCATTAGAAAAGGCATTGGAATACTAAGAGTATTCAGCGCTTAACACTAGACAAAAGAAGAGAGCAATGCAAAAAGAATGGTTAAGGGTATTATATGAACAACAAATAATTTAAGATGCTCAGGTAGTATAGAAAAATGTTAGTTAAAAACAAAACTTCCTTTTTACCTAAAAGTAACTAACCTAGGAAAAAACTGCTTCCTACATACTGTTACTTTTATCATGACATGTCCCACATATATAAAACTACAGTACCTTAAAAAAGCAACAATATACTATTAGAATTACAACACGAATCAAAATATACATACATAGTCCACAGACAGTATCTTATTAGATAGAAAAAGAAAAAAAAATCTTAAAACATGCACAAAATTTTTCATGACTTTTTAAAAAGGTACTGTTTATTTGCATTATTATAATTAAATATGTTGTTTTGGTTTTAAAGACAGAATTCTCACTACTTAGTCTACTGGCAACTAGATTCTCCTGCCTTAGCCTAAGCATGCTATACTGCAGGCATGTACCACAACCTACTACAAGATATTCTATGTTGCTGGGTTTGGGGTTTGTTTTATTTTGGTTTGTTTTTGGCTGTCTTGGAACTCGCTCTGTAGACCAAGCTGGCCTCAAACTCGGGTATCTATCTGACTCTGCCTGCTAAGTACTGCTAAGTACTAAAGACATGCACCAACATACCCAGCTTATTTTGCTAGTTTTCTTTAATAAAGATTTTTATTTACATGTGTAAGCCTAAAAGGCTTTATGTGTGTCATCTGCTTGTAGGTGTCCAGAAACCAGAAGAGAGTGTTGGATCACCTGGAGCTGAAGTAGTCGTGAGTCACCCAACATGGGTGCTGAAACCCTGGGTCCTTCTACAATAGCAGCAAGGGCTCTTAAATGACTGTCTCTCTAGCCCCTATCTTGATGTTTTTGTGTTCATGCCTTTAAAACTAAATTCAAACTCTATGTTTTCAAATCAAATTTTTCTGTTTCAGGGAGGAGGGGGGAATAGTTTTTCAGAAACTACTGAATTATAATACTCCTTTAAATTTACATCTCTTGTCCTTTGTTACCAAAATTATTCTCAAACCACATCCTCATCATTTCTAAGGAAAGGTACTAGTGTAACACTAACTGAAACTAAAAAAGTAACTCATACCATAATGAACATGAAACCTCAAAGCACCAACTGAACTAGGGCCAAAGACATAAAACAAAGTAACAATTAGACAGTAAACAATTAAGATCACTGGACAGAAATAACAAATGTGTGTAGACGTCCCAATACTTATGGAATGCTAATGAAATCTTCTTTAAAATCTTTATTAGGAAGAAAACCCATCTGTAAGAGACTCTGGGTTCAATAGCCAGCAACACACATAAACACGCACATACATACACAGAGAAGTGCACATTCACACACGCACAAAACCAAGAAAACTCACTGTAATACAATAACAAATTGAATTCAAATTCACAAAAGCAAACAAATGATCGCTAGTGCTTTACCTGGAAAGACGCTGGGAGGAGACGGAGTAGGAACAGCAATAGGAACCCCCACACTCCCACTCCCACTGTTCTCCCGACTACTGCTCCGACTACTGGGGTGGCTTCCTCCACTGCTCCCACTGCTGCTGAAGAAATAAGAGCCACCAAAGTATGAGTATAGAGAACAAGATATCACATTCCCAAGGATTTCTGAAATGGACATAGCTACAAGAAATAAAATTCAAAAAGCTTCCATTTCAAATCTGAATTCTTAATAAACAATAAGGGGAAAATCTGAGTTCAGTAAACTTGTTTTGCTACCTATTTATGAGGGCTATGTTACACACTTTCTTAAAGAAATCCTCTATAAATGTAAGGGCAAATTGTTCGTGCTTAATACATTAAAATAATAAATATTACCTTTTATATCCTGATCTGAAGAAACTTATAGTAAGTTTTACTAGATTATTTTATTTCAGTTCGTAAAGGCATGGTGATATATTAATATTTTAGTAAGAGTTGTTTCTCATCTTTAAATTTCTACCAAAAAATAACTTGCAATTTTCATTCCTGGTTAATAATGTTTTTTGAATGAACGTGAGTTGTCTCTTTGTTGTTAAGTTTATACTTTGAGATGTCTTTCTCACCTTCCTGACTGCTCAAGGTTGCCTCAGAGCATGAGGGGAGAGAGAGGAAGAATCAGATGAGGTTTGGGAGAGCAGAGAAAAAGAACTTAGTGCTTGGAAAATGAAAGAGATTTAACTGAAGTTATCTGAACAGATTATGGTACTCTGACCATCATGTTTTGCGCTGAGGTAGAGAAAATACCTGTAAGTTCGATTTCTTTGATTCACAGAAGCTGTCCTCACAGGGCTCTGCTGCGAGGGAGCCATATTACGGGTTGGGCTAGGTACGTAATCATTTGGTACCACTGGAGGACGCACTGGCTCCAGTGTGCGATAGGGGGAGTGCCGCCTACAAAAAGAAGAGCGTATGTATTGTGTGATTAATCAAGTTTCGGCACGATAAATTCAGAGTTGCCAGTGCAATACAATTTGTAAGCAGAAATAGGAAATGTGGTTTAACCTAGCTATCAATTTGTCTTTCCTACAGTACAACTCTTCCACCAGCAGAGAGCTCTGGTGAGTATGTAGTGTAAATCTCAGTCTCCAACCTCATTTGCCTATGCTAATGTAATTTTGTTCATTTATTCACAGAAAACTCAAGTTTTCCATTGTTTAAGCCAATCTTTTCTAGACTCCACTATTTTCTCAGAAGAATTTGAGTTCTTTTAGTATCATGTCAAAATCTCCCAAATGCACTCGCTAGTTTATCTTCTTCTCCTCTCTCTCCCTAACCAAAGATGTTTAAAATACAGATGACAAATCTAGATTTGTGGAGTGACAACCTCCACATGATGATCAATACCAGCCATAACTCATTCCCCTTTTTATACTCTAAACACATGGAAATTAAAGTGTATTGATAATTAAAAATATACCACTTCATTTCATTTTCCAATTTTACAACCTTTCGCTTTCAACTTCACCTTAATTTCTTTGCTGATTCTTCCTCAGAGTTCAACATTGATAGGAAATTTTAAAAGACTATCTAAGTTCTTCTATATCTTAGTTACTTTAAACTGTAAAACACAAACTAGACAATGTTACTAAGAAATCGTTTCCCTTTGCTCAAATTTTCCCTCCAAAGGAAGGAGATGACAGAAGCAGAAAGGAGACAGAATGCGATGTAAAGTGCTGCCTGGGGCAAAACTCAGCACTCCTTCAGTTCTTGTTTCCAAGTGACCAAATCCTTCACGGACAAGGACATCTTGCAGTTGAGATTAAGTCTTTAAAAGAATTTGGCATCCCAAAGTATGAGGACACTGCTCAACCTGCTCTTGCATTTCTCATTAATTCACGCCCAACCAGGTTCCCACAGTTTCTTTAAGCATTGCTTTCCTGGCCGCTCAAGTTATGGCTCACTGACTTTGAATGAGTTTTTTTCTTTTTTTTTCCTTCCTTCCTTCCTTATTTTTGTTTGTTTGTTTTTGCTTTTTTTTCTTCCAGTTCTTTGATGTTTTTTCCAGTCAGGGTTTCTCTGTGCAGCCCTGACTGTCCTAGAACTCATTTCTCAGACTCCCAGAGATCCGCCTGCCTCTGCCTCCCGAGTGCTGGGATTAAAGGCGTGCGCCACCACCACTCAAATGAGATTATATTTCAAAGGCACTGTTGACTCTACTTCCCTCACATATTTTTCAATAAACAAAATAATTAATAATTCAAAATAAATAAGGGAAAGTATATATGCTATTGTGTCAAAAGGAAAGGAAGCAATGCTACGACTCTGAATTGAAAATATTTTTTTAAAAATTCAAGCATCTTTGAAATTAGAATGTATATATAAATTTATATAATTATATTAGAGAATTAATCTTTAAAGTCTACTTTTGACAATGTTTTCTACACACTGTTTCATTCTATCTTCACTAACTTCAATGACACAATGAAAAACAATGACACAAACAAGGTTAAAAAAGTAAAACAAAGTAAGCAGGATGAAGAGGAAAAATACAGTGATTAGGCAAAGACTAAAGAAAACAGGCCAAGATCATCAAATGGACAAACGGAACTTAGCCACTCTGATCTCCAAGGAGCAACTGAACTCCTGCTAATACCCAAGAAAACACATCACTAGTATGTAAGTATGAGTTCAAAATCTGAGTGTAGAGAGATTTTAATTTTACTAGAGACTTGATAACAACATTAAGGTAAACATTTACAAATTCCATTAAGTAGTAACCTGAGGAAATAAGTGTACATATGGTTACAAGAAAACAAAGCAACACTTTCTCTGCAGCCACCACACCCTACAGTGTCATTTTCATTCTACCTTCAAGTTAAATCTGATTTGACCCACTAGATTCTTTCCTCTGCATTCTAAGAACAAAAAGATCATTCTAGATAAAGCCTAAACTGGATTACAGGCACAAACCTGTAATCCCAGCATTCCAAAATTTGAGGAAGGGGGATCAAGAGTTCAAGATCAATATAGGCTACATTATGTAATAACACCTGGCTTAAAAAGCAAAAATAAATTTATTAATTAAAACCATCATATTCTTGGTTTCACCTTTTTGTTTTGCTTTCCAATGACCAAACTATAAGCCCTTTCCAACATTATCCTCCTTTATATTTCAATTTGTTTCTGCCCTATTCAAATCCAAGTGCTTGTCAGGGGTGGGGGGGGGCATTTTTTGTTGTTGTTTGTGGTTTCCTCTTGGTTCTCATCCCTTTTTTTCTTTTTCTTTTTTATTTTTTTGAAAAATATCACAAGACAATAGTTCTGAAAGCATATGTCTTGTCATATATATATATATATTTTCGAGACAGGGTTTCTCTGTAGCTTTGGAGTATGTCCTGAAACTAGCTCTTTTAGATCAGGCCTGCCTCTATCTCCCAAGTGCAGGGATTAAAGGCATTTGCCACCACTGCCATTTAAAAATGTGTCTTATACATTTTTAAAAATCCAATTTGCAATACGGTGATCATGGAAAGTTGATAGAGGACAAATATCACCCCCTTTACAGATGAAAAAAACTAAATTGTTGACAAACTGATGACAGGACCACAGCAGAGCTGCACTAGAATTTGCACAGTCAACTTCATGATAAAGCTAAGATACTACACAAGAAAAAAAGTCACATTTTCCTTCTAATTTATAAAATAAATTCAACTCCAGAGCCCAAATCAAAGCTCCCAACTATAACAAGTCACACAGAGCATTATCACCCACACAGCCTCTTGACAAGGGCACCTGATAAATGCAACTGCAATATAAAAGGACCATTACAATTTTCTAAGAAAAAAGAATGAAGTTATACTTCACTTTATAATTAGCCATGAATTTAGGCTAGGATTTTGTCACAATTTAAAACTCACTACAAGAATAACTTCCAAACAACCACTTTTAAAGTATAAAGATGTGCTTACCAAAGAAGGGGAGGGAGGGAGGAAAGGACGGTCGTACAGACGGACGGATGAACAAACAAAGGTAACAATACAAATAAAATATTCTCCCTACTAATTTACATAGATTTTTTTCCTAAACACAACAGTACATGACATGGTTTTCTATTATCTATTACTGTATTACTCACCCAAGTGTCCCTTTTCCTGACATAGGGGGACTTGGGGGTTTCTGAGTCGGAGGTGTTGTACGTGGCAGCCCACCCATCTTCATATTCTGTGTGCTCACCTAACAAATGTTGAAGAAAACACCACTTAATTTCTATGCAGTGAAACAAAGTGGCATTTGGAAAATAAGAAGGGGAAGGTTAAATACAAAAAAAAAAAAGAGGCCATGCACTTCATATGCAATTTCTACTCTACTATTCTGTAGTTGTACTCAAAGGACTCTTCCTAAAAGGATTTTCAAATTAATTCAAACTTGTATGTGAAGACTTTATTTGCCATTAGGTCATCACACCAACAGATCACTGGTTAGACTATTGAATATTACATTCAGCTACAATCACAAAATATCGTTCTAAAAACTTTAATGGTAACAAAAAATAACTCAAATAAAAACAATTTATTTTCAATTTAAATCAATTCTTCGTTTAGGGGATTGTTTCCCTTAGATAGCAAGTATATCATAAAGCATGTTTCTCAGCTAAAAAATATGTAATATGCATATGTTCAGTTGTATGATGTACAAAGAAAAGTTCAGCTCTTTAAACTTGTGAAATACTCTCACAATTCAGATTTAATGTTCTCCTTACAAGGAAAATACCTACCTGAACGCTGCTAGAAGTTCAAGGCAATGTTAGGGCTGAGGTAACCCATCACTGACAATATAAAAGCCACCATCATTGTGTGACTTCTAGTGGGAATTAAACCCACACAGGCCCAAAGTAGAGCTTAATTGCGGAATGAAACAGTGTAAGTCAGAGATGGACCATGACTGCATTCATAATTCTATTCCCAACTGAAATTCCAAATACAGAAAAGATGGGCAATCTGGAAATAATAATGCTATTATGTCGGCACTTACAGAAAATCCCTAAACATCCAGTTATCTTATAAGGAGTCAGTAAGGAATACAGTGCAATGCAATCTCACACTGTTTGAGACTACTAATAGATTAAATTACTACTCACAAAGTAAATTCACACATTCTCTCTTTTAAGTCCCTATTATCTTGGATTGCCACCATCAAAACACATTTAAGGAATCTCAAGTTCCTCATTAATACTATCTTCAGAATTAAATTTATACTTACTACATAAAAGGATAAGATATTATACCACTAAGTTGGAAGAGACAACTTTAATTTTAAAATATATATGGCAGATTCTCATTATGAAGCCCTAGCTATCCTGAAACACTATAGAGATCAGGCTGGCCTTGCATTCACAGAGATCAGCCTGTCTCTGCCTCCCAAGTGTTGGGACTAAGGATGTATACCATCATGTCTGACCAATTTTAAATTTTATGAAAATGAATCTTAATTATATCAGAATACTGAGGCTGTCAAAATTAACTCTGACTAGGGTAGATATTTTTAAGTTCTAAAATAATAATTGTTATATCCAAATAAGCAAGAAATAATATATCAAGCAATAAATTCTTCAAATGAATAGCCCAGTGAACAAGTTGTGTGTGATGTTGAAACAGTATTTAATGACAAATGGTGCCTTTAAAATGTTATTTTTAAAGTAAAGCATTTGTATGAATCCTTCTACTGTTGCTTTTAAGCAGTAAATACAAATTATCAAACAAATAAATTACCCTTGTTATCACCCTCTTTAATAAGCAGAGGGTATGTGAATTTATCTTTAAAATGTCAGAAGACACTTTCAAAAAGTCAATTCACATTTGAAGAAAATTTTATAAGTAATCTGACGAATAACCACCATAACTTTTAAAAACTGCAAGTTTTGATTTATGATACCACAAGATTTAAGTAGTAACTAAAGTCCTTTAAGCTCAACCTTAAACAACATAAAACCCAAAGTTACTATAAGTGATGAGGGAGAAGTGAACCAAACACTAAACTACAATTCAGTTTGCTAGAAACAGGAAGGAAAAAGAGCGAGAACAGGAAAAGAATAAAAGAATTTTATTCTATATATGGGATAGCTAAGATACTTGAAGATAACTTTCCAACTATAATTTGGTTTAGGTTTCAATATGCAAGGTGCTTTTATTTAAATTGCAGTACCTTCTCTAAGTCTTCAAAACTACCCTAATAATAAGAGCAAAATAAAATTTTAGTTAAAATTGGGTAGACAGATATAAACAAAAAATGAATACATTTTATAATCTATAAAATCCTCAAATGATTGGGGTTAATGGGTTGGATGAGCAACAAATCACTTAAGAACCTAGGTCCCTGTGTAATGTTCAAACCACCATGTTTTATTAATCACTGACACTGTATTAACTCTCTATTAAGCTAAGTTTATCAGAATTTTCAAGGGAATTTTTCTCTGTGCTACATAAAACAATAAGTATAGAGAATATGAATACAAAAAATTAATAGAAAGAAATGACAAAAACACTCCATTTCTTTATAAAGGCAAATTTAAAACTAATTGAATATTCATATCTAAAATAATTTGTTCAAAAATTCTTTACTGAATATGTATCATGATACTAAAAGAAACTGAGGTATTTTAGAGAACATATTTCCTGACAATTAGCAAAACATCTGACTAAATTATCATGCTTGCTGTAGGAAACACATGCAAGTGTGCTTGTGTACATGTACATACCATGTCAAAAAGAAAAACAAAACTGCATCCATTCTGTCATAGTACCTCCTCCTGAAATATGTGTGTGTGCATACATATGCTGCAACCAATTTATAACAGTAATTCTTGATGTGTACATAAATGCATGTGTGCATATGTGAGTGTGCATGTGTATATATGCACATCTGCAGGCACATGCATATCACAGAGTACATGTAAAAGTCAGACAAGAACCTTTGGTTATAATCCTTAACTTTTTTTCACTGAGTATGCCAGCCTACCTGGTGAACAAACTTCTGGAGAGCCTCGTGTCTCTGTTTTGCATCTCCCTTGTATGGGATTACAGTTGTTTGTGCTACTGTCATACTCTATTCACATACACTTGATGTTCACTCAGCACTGCAAATGGATATATTTAACCAGAGGATACAGCAAGGTAGTAGAGTACTTGTCTAGCCCATACAAGGTTCTGAGCCCAAGAAGGGAGGAAGTGTGGGTGCGGCTCTGAACTTCAGCACTATTTCGGAAGCTGGTCAACCCAGTACTCTAGCCCACCAGTGGATCACCTCTGATATGCAATCTTATACTGACAGATGTCCTACTTCAACAGAACAGCGGCAGAAACATTCTAAAATGATTTCCGATATAGCTTTTGGGAAAAAGGCTCAAGAGGAATAAAGAGTAATGTGGTCTATAAAAGGACTATGTGAATCATGTTTAAAAGAACGAACTATCTCTACAAATAAGAAAATTATTTTAAAAGGAAGTAGTAGTAGTAATGTGAAAAGAAATTGTTACAGGAAGGTGCTGTATGACTTTTTCTAGGAAGATGTGAGCAAATGTCTATTCATCCCAGATATGGCGGGTAGTAAAGACAGGCTGAAAAAAGGGTTTCATCCAAGTCTGGCTTGATGAACTGCTAGGTTTAATTGGAGTTACTTACAAAAGCATGAGAGAGTTGCTTACAGAGCATGACAACTTACAGGCACCCACAGAACCTCCTCTAGACGTTAAGCACTTGTTTGTCTTTAAGGAGAATAAGGACCTGCTGAGCAAACTCGAGGATCTACCCCTTGAGCTTTCTTCATCATTCCAAGAGAGGTGTAGTGAGTCTAATCTTGTAAGGTCTTGTATGGATAACCATAACTGCTAAGTCAACGTGGCAATGGATATCTCCAGAGTTACACAACAGAATGTTTCACAGAGAAAATGGAGCCAAGTGTAAACAAAGAGGTGGTGGAAAGAGGGAAGGGGATCAAGATCAGATGTAATTTTATCACATGTCTGTAGTTTTATCACTTGGAGGTTGAGACAGAAGATCCTAGTTCAAGGCCAGCCAGCCTCAGTTACACAGTGAATTCAAAGTCAGTTTGGAGTAACATGAGACCCTAAAAAGAAAGGATCTGGAGATGGGGGATGTAGAATCAGTAGTTAAATTCATACTTAGTATGCTTAAAGCCCTGGGTTTGGTCACCTATCTTTTTTTTTTTTAAAGAAAAATACACTTAAATACAAAGAGAAAAAAGAGGACTATGAATAATTTTATCTATATATATGGATTAGAGGAAGAGGGAAAATAGGCAAAGCCCATAATTTCCTGTCTGGCATTATCCTTTGCTATAGTACCATCTAGTATAATTATTAATTATATTAGTGAAATCCTTAGAGATTCTAGTCTGCTCAAAGAGGCATCTTACTGGGATCTTCTAGCACGCCTTCAGGGCCCCATTTCTTACGTGCAAGCACATGTTCAAGGTGAAGAAGCAGATGGAGCGCAGCTTCGACAACAAGGCTGAGCATGGCGAGCAGAGGCCTGGTCTGTGTCTTCAGGACACTACTTCCGGGCATTGCTATCACTTTGTAGGTGAGCAGAGGCCGGCCTGCTCTGTGTCTGTCTTCAGGGACTACTTCTGGGCATTGCTATCACTTTGTAGGTGAACAGACCAAAGCCCAAAATTTGAATACTGCCTACTTTTTTTTAAGTCTATTTCGCTGTAATTTAGCCATTTGAAACAGAAGGAACCTTCCCACAATTTCACATCCCTAGGTTACCAACAAAGGGAATGCTTAGAGCCTGTTCTCCAGTATAACTTTATTTTCCTCTTGTCAGATCTACCTGCCATGACCAGGCAAATTTTTATGGCCACGGTTAATTCTAGGTAATACAGTCATCCTGTCTCTTGCTTATCACTAACTACACTCAAAATACAGCAAACTACAGAGTAACAACAACAAAAACATATTTGAAAAGAAATCACAAAATTTGGGTAATAAAAAGAGAAATGCATGATAAATTTGATGAAAATCATTTTAGTGACACTGTATTTGGTAGGCTTCTTGAGTATAGTTGAAATGCTTTTCTCATGGATCCTTCAAAACACTAAACTACAACACAAGTCACAACAGGAAACAACACTTTGCTTTGTCTGGGTGTGGATTTATTTATTTATTTGTTTGTTTATTTGTTTATTTATTTATTTATTTTACTTTGGTTGGTTGGTTGATTTGGGCCCTCTACATGCTGGGCAAGTGTTCTAGCACTGAGAGATACCTTCCAAACCCTATCTCTAATTCTTAATTTGTATTTTTTGAACATTATCATGAACTTTGGATGTTGTGCATACAAATAATATTCACCTTTAAAAAGACTTGAGTTTATATTGAAATATATTTTATACAACCATTTAAAAGGACTTCTTGCAAAATGTACTGCAACTTAAAAAAGCATATGATGACATATTTTTGCTTTACAAATTTTTTGTATTATACCATATAATTATATAATCAAGCCACCATTTATAGAATAAAAGGCTATTACACAGGGGAGGTTAAATAAAGCATATTAGTTGGCCCTCCAATCAGTAACAAAATTTCCACACTTATAAAGACCCAGATAATTTTATCTCATAATACTTTACTACAGAATAACATATTTCAGTTTTACAAAAGTACCCATTCATTCAGAAAATACTTACTAATTACCTAATTGTGTGTTCAGTACTGTTCTAGGCACAAAGAACAGGGCAATGAGCAAAACAGACAAAAACACCTACCCTCAGGGAACGTGAAGACAGCCAACAAAGTTGCTAGACCAAAATAAAGAGAACTAATTTGCTGGCTTTAAAAGGCCAAATGAAAAATATCTTTTTACTCCCCATATGTAATACTCTACATAAGAACATAGAATGGAAATACAGCCCTGGAATCTCTTACCTTAAATCTAAGCAACCACTTAATGCATAAATGGAGCAAATAAAAGAAGTAAGGAAAAAAAAGCATTGAAAGGTTAGTTGGAACTTCAAGATGTGAAGATAAAAAAAAAAGAAAACAAAGAAAAACAAGTTAAGCAATCAGCATTAACAAAATAATGTTTCAGTAGATTATAGAAAGAGTGGTTAAAGCAGAATGTGTCATGAACAGGAGTTTCATTGATGACAGTAAGACACTATTTTATTATTTAAAGAGTTCTTTAAATTAACAACCACTAAACACTAAACAACAGAGGCTATAATCCTAAAAGAAAAACTTTTTATTTCACAGATTAAACAAGAATTACATGACGGAATCACCTTTTATTATATAAATAGCACAAATTTTATATTACAAGTATCTTCCGGCATCAGATTCTGGTAGCAGTCTATAACATTCTACTAGTAGCTCTTAGTCTTCGACAAACTTTCCCCAAGTTAAATAAATTACAGTTTTAATTAACCATTTAGTTATATATCCTATTTTAATGTTTTAATTAGCCATTAAAATATATGTTATGAATCAACTATAAAATTAAATATCAAATTCCAGATAATTATGCTTGACTCTGAATAAGCAGGGTGTGGAAGAACACACCTTTAATCCCAACATTCTGGAGGCAGAGGCAGGCTGATCACTGTGAGTTCCAGGCCAGCCAGAGCTTAAAAAAGAGGGGGTGGAGGAAGGAGGGAGGGGGAAAAAAAGAAATAGAGTGGAAAGAAGGGAGGGAAGGAGGGAGGAAGGGACGCTGGACAGTGATGCACACCTTTAATCCCAGCACTTGGGAGGCAGGGCAGGCGGATCTCTGAGTTCAAGGCCAAACTGGTCTATAGAGCAAGTTCCAGGACAGGCTCAAAAGCTACACAGAGAAACCCTGTCTCAAAAAAAAATCAAAAAACAAAAAAACTGAAATAAAAGTTGTTAGATAAATTTGTATTTTATGTGTAATTTTTACAAAGATAAACATTAAATTTGAATTTACTGATTTCTGGCCAAAATGGTGGTATATGTTTTATATAAATAGATTTATATCAGAAAATATCATATACATGAACTATACAGCTTCTAGACAGACATATGTGTATATTTATCTGAAGTCATACTTGTGTTTTTCAACTCACTACTGAAATAATGTACTTGGCTGCAGCTCTAAATTGTTTCCTAAGTGCAAACACCAACTTACAAGAAGTACACTTTTACCCAGCTGTAGTTGGTAGGTGTCTTGAAGTGCTAGTGCTAGAAAACAGGTTTTGTGTATGAAAAGCTTATAATCTACTGCCAGGCCACATTCCCAATACGCCATAATTTTGATCATGGTACTTCATATACATACTAGATACTCAATTATCTTTAAAAGATGGCCAAAATAAATAATGTTACAAATTTAAAAGCATTGGAAACAAACAATAATTTGTAACTTTTATCTATACTATTCTTATCCAAAAGGCTGAAATAAAATTATTCTAGGAAAAAATAAAGCAAGTTCATGTTTAATAACATATGCTGTTCTGAAAACTAATGGCAAAAGTATGCTGATAAATTTTTGAGATAAGAAAAACATTTTAGTAATATGCTGGATGGTTTTTCTGCCATATTAAATCATCAAAAGAATGACACAACTATATCATACTTTATCTAATCTATGTAAGTTACCACCATAGCGAAACAAATCTCATTGAAAAATGACTGTTTCTGAAAACATAACACAAAAAAAACTTAAGGACACAATAGGTAACAGTAGTAGCCAAAAAGCAATCTTTGCAACTGTGCCAAGATTTGTTTCTTTAGGAAATGAAACAAATTTTAATTTTCTAGGGTTCTACTACAGACTGCTACTTTTGAAAGCTTGTAAAAACTACACCTACCTTTACCCCATGTCCAATGTCATCTAGAATTGTATAGTCAATAGGTTTTCGAATATAACGAACTGGTCGCTCAAGGTTAGCTGGTGCAATAATCTTATGGGTTCTTGAAGTATTTTTATTGGTAGTCAAAATACCAATTTCTCTTCTTGCAACTTTTTCTTTATGAATATCAACTGTCTGCAAAAAAAGATAACACAAATAAATAATAAACACCTGGAGATTTAACATTGTTTCATACACATTTCATAAACTATCTTCTCTATAGACTACTGTCTTTATTCATTTTAACCTAATGCAAAGGTTGCCAAAGCAACCTCAGATCTACTCTGGCCAACCATCTGATTTTTACAGGCCACAAGCTTAAGGGTGTATGATCACTTGAAGGTTGTATATGTGCATGCTTGTACAAGAGGAGACCAGAAGTCAACCTTGAGTGTCACTCTTCATAAGCTGTCCACCTATGGTTTTCAGACAGTCTCCCACTGAGAAATAGGCTTTGCTAATTTATCTAAACTGGCTGCCCAACAAGTCCCAGGCATCTGTCTGTTTCTGCCTCCCAGCACTGCAATTACAAGTGCACATCACACTCATCTCTTTACATAGGCTCTGGGGGTCGAACTCAAGTCTTTATGGTTGTGCAGCAAACACTGTACCAACTGAGTTATTTCTCCAACCCATGGTGATCATTTTCAACAGTCTAAAACTATCAAAATAAGAACATGTCGACATAAAAATTTTATCAAATTCAAATTTGGGTTTCCATAATTCTATGGGGGATATATTGTTCACTTGCTTGTCTCTAGCTACTTTTAAACTACAACAGTGCAAGTAACTAATCACAACAGAGAATTTACAAATTGTGAAACTGAAAATAATTAGCTCTTTACAGAAAAAAGCTGCCAGCCACCAGGTTAAAACATGCCATTAAGAGTTACTCTTACAGGGCAGTGGAGGTGCACACCTTTAACCCCAGCACTTAGAAGGCAGAGGCAGGTGAATCTCTGAGTTTGAGGCCAGTCTGGTCTACAAAGAGAATACCAGGACAGACAGCACTACACAGAGAAACCCTGTCTCAAAAAACCAAAACAAAACACATGATCAAAGGCTAGAGTCAGGAATGCAGAACTTCCCTATAAGGCCCTGATTCAATTCCCAGTATCCAACCCATCCCCTCCCAAAAAATCAATTGGACGGAAAAGTTTGTTTGCTTCAGCAAGTTGTTTATAACACAAGGCTGACCAAATATTTCATTATTATTTATCAAGTGCTCACAGAAACATTATTTTGTACAAATGATATAAACTTTTATGTATAGTCTTTTATTATTTGCTAACAAAGAATAAAATTCTCAGGAAATTTAAACATTAATGTAGCATTTTACATAACAAGCTGTGATTTTGTAATCTATAAGCAACAAGTATTTTTAATGTAATAAGAATGTGCTGGAAGTGGTGGCACAAGCCTTGAATTCAGGACGGGAAGAGGCAGGTGGATCTCTAAACTGGAAGACAGCCCGGTCCTACAAAAAGTTCCAGGACAGCCAGGGCTGTTACAAAGAGAAACCCTGTCTCAAAAGAACAAAAAGAATGCAAGTACCGTTCCTGTTCCTTTAATCATATTTGCTATTGTGTGTGATGGGCAGACACAAACTACAACACTTCCCACTCTGAAATAAGCAAAACTGTCTAACATTGCCAAACATCTTATGAGAGTAAAACTGCACGGATCAAAAACCAAAGGTCTAGAACTTCTGATTCAAACAATTGTGACTACCTATGCTGGCTAGATTTTTCTTCAACTTGATGAAAGCTAAAGTCAACTGAGACAAGGTAACCCCAATTGAGAAAGCCTGTAGGACATTTTCTTAATTAGTGATTGATGTAGGAGAGCCCAGTCTATTGTGGGTGGTGCCATACCTGCACTGGTAGTCCTGGGTACAATGATCACTGAGATTTTCAGCAATCACCTACAAAGCCTATAATCCTGGCACTTAGGTTGGAGACAAGAAGATCAAAAGTTCAAGGTCAGCCTTCACTATATGCTGATATCAAAGCCAACTCCATTACATAAGACCCTATCCAAAAATAAGCCCTAAAATGCAACAAACAGCAACAAAAGTAATATAATAAATAACACCAACCCATAGTTATGATCTAACTTTAACTGCTATCAACTTAAAAGGTTTTTAGGGGCTGGAGAGGTGGCTCAGCAGTAAAGAGCACTGCTGTTCTTCAAGAAGACCTGTGATTAATTCCCAGAACACACCTGGCAGCTCACAACTGTCTATAAATCCAGTTTCAGGAGTCTAGATATAATCTGCAGGCCTTTTGGGGACCAGGTTTGCACAAGGTATATAAACATACATGCAGACAAAGCATCCATACACATAAAACAAAATTTGTACTTAAAAATATGTTTTCAAGGATATTTAGTGAAGTTTGTGTAAGGAATTTTTAAAGAAAATGTGTTTCTTCAAACATGCTTTCCTGGAATCAAGTGACAAGCTCTCAGCTCTCACCACTTCTGTCTTCTTATGAGAACTCTGAACCTTGGAAGCACAGGTTCCATAGTGATGTTTACAAAGAAAGTTTTTGTGGTTAAAAAAATAACAACTTTATCCTAGAATTCTAAAGTTAACAATTTTACTAAAATAAATTTAGAAAAGGTCTCAATAAGAGCACTTCCCTGTGGCAAGTACATGTTCAGCCAGTGAACAAAACTAATGTAGTACAGTGCTTTTAACAGTATGACTATTGCTACAGATCCTGTGGACTATCACCACAATTGGGCGGAACTTAAATATCTACTCTCTCACAGAAACTTACTAATTAGTTTTTCCAATTTCCATTACTGCCAAGTTGGTGTTGCATGCTGCTGGTGTCCCCACCTATACATCAGTTACACACTACCAAAACTAGCTTCCCTTTGCTTTAAAGTAACCATCCTGACTCCTAAAGCTCCTTTACCCTGAGCCCCAGTCCCACATCTCCTTCCTGAATCCAAGTACATGCTCGGACCCAGCACTGACAGGAAGGCACTATATAAAATATTTTGGTTTAGTCAGGCAGTGCTGGCACACACCTTTAATCCCAGCACTTGAGAGACAGAGACAGGCAGACCTCTGTGAGTTTCAAGACCAGCCTGGTCTACAGAGTGAGTTTCACAACAGCCATAGCTATTACAAAGAAAACTTGTATCAAAAAAAAATTATTTTATCCACATATTGTTGGTTTCTACTACCACAGATAATTTAGAATGAACCTTAATGATAATAAACCTCAGTTAGCTGCCCACCAGTGCAGGAAAATATCTGCCCATCAGTTACAGTTGATTAGCTAAATTTAGTGTTTTTTTAAATATATTTCAATTAAGAATTTAAATACTCAAATTACAAATATGCTCCAAATTCCATAAATCAGTTTTTAAAAAGCTAATAGGGTGCCAGTGAAATGACTCAGCTGTTGTGAGATAGTTGATCACACTCAAGACTGTCAATAAAGTTTGCTTTGAATCAGAGGGCAGAGCTAGCTACTAAGCAGACCAAAATTAGCCATAGAGGTTTGGAGGACCAAAGACATATAGAGACACACAAGAAGTAGTAGAGTGGGGCTCATAAAGATTCTCGGCCCCTTTTGGATAAAGGAAGGACAGAGATAGGCAGTCACTAGTCACTCTCCACAGCTTCTCTGATCACTCAGATTCTTACCCCAATATCTGACTCCCAAGTTTTATTGATAAAGAATAATTAGATAAATACTTCATCTGGCATCCAACACCGGGCACAAGATCATGATGCAGCAGCTCACTGCTGGCTTTGTAGTCGCCAGAATCACCAACAAGGCTGGCTTTCCCTTCCTCCTCCAAGCCCTCTGTTAAAGCTGGGATTTTCCCATTGCAGCCTCTCTACAGCAGACTCCAGATGCCCCCATCCCCTGCCCCAAACACCACAGGTGGCTAGGTCCCAAATGCCACCAGAGTTTGCCTCCCATAGCTGGCTGGCTCTGTCATTCAGGTGGCCTTATGCCCTTGCTTCTCTCTCATGCAGGCTTCTTCCGCACATTCCCATGTCTGTTTTACAGGCCACTGGCTCCCTCTCCCCATGGGCTGCAGGCTTCTCCTGGTTCCCCAATAGATAGTTTGAAAATGGCAAAATTAAATGAAGGGATGTTAGCCTCAGGGAACCTCCTGCAGGCAATCATGTCAAATTTGGTACAATCATTCCATGTCAGCATTGGGGAAACTTCTCCACAAAGCAATTAAAAGACTTAATGCCCATTGTGAAAAACTATACTGGTCTGGAAGAAAGACAGCTTCAGCAGATAAAACAAATTTTCAGAAAGACCATAAAACAAGTATTTTGGCAAACTCCTATAAATTGCAAAGACCAAAGCTAAAAATACAAATAAATGGCATCGTGATTGAAGGTTTATTAGACCCAGGCACAGATGTAACAATAATTTTACCAAAATTTTGGCATCCAGATTGGCCTCTTCAAGTGGTAAATATTCAGCTTCTAGGGATTGGAACTTTATCTTGGGGCAAGATGGGTTGAGTCTATACATCCATAAGACAGATAGGAAAATTAAAGCCATATATGGCCAACATAGTAATAAATTTATAGGGTCATGATTTGTTACGACAACGGAAAACCCAGATTAACATTCCTCCAATGTCAGAAACAAATCATAAAAAATGCTTCTTAGAGAAATATTAAAAATTATCAGGAATATTCCCGAACCGTTCTTGTACAAAAACAAGACACAACAACTGTTGATCTTTCAAAGGTACCAACAGCCCTACCTTTAAAATGGTTAACTGACAAACCTGTGTGGGTGGAACAATGCCTTTGATATCAGAAAAATACAGGCATTAGAACAGCTGATACAGAAGCAGATAATGTTCAACATATTAAAGAATCAACCAGCCCTTAGAATTCTTCTATAGTTGTCATTAAAAAGAAATCTGGAAAATAAAGATTAGTAACAGATCCAAGAGCTATAATAAGGTAATCCAACAAATGGGCTCTTTATAGCCCATTGCTTTCATTATTACCTAAAGGATGGGCTATTATAGTTATTAACTTAAAAGACTTCTTTTTTATTATACCTTCACAAGAACAGGACAGAGAAAAATTTGGCCTCATAGAGCCTACGTATAATTCCCAGCTGTTAAAGGGATCAGTGGAAAGTTCTTCCACAAGGGATGTTAAACAGCCTTACCTTATGTCATTATTTGTACAAAAGCTGTTGTAAATAATTCATAAACAGTTTCCTCAATCTAAACTTTATGTGTAATATCTTACTAGTTAATTCAGACTCAGATACCTTAGGAAAAAATGTTTGAAGAGGTAAAGAAAATTTTGCCTTGTTGAGGATTACAAATTGCTCCTGAAAAAATACAAAGAGGAGAGTCTATTAATTACCTAAGATATAAAATAGGTTTACAAATTCAATCAAAGAAAGTACAAATCAGGGGAGATCAAATACAAACTCTTAAAGACTTTCAAAAATTGCTGGGAGATAGTAACTGGCTATGGCCCAAAATTAGATTGACAACTCAAGAACTAAGTAATTTGTTTCAAACATTACAAAGTAATAAGGACTTACTCAGTCCAACAAAATTATCAGCTAAGGCTGATAGAGATTTGGCTTTGGTAGAAAAGAAATTACAAGATACACATGTGGATTGCTTATATCTAGAGCTTGATTGTATTCTGGTTATTTTACCTTCTATGCATTCTCCCACAGGAATTCTCATGCAAAGAGAAGATAATATTTTAAAATGGACATTTCTGCCACACAAACAGAGCAAAAAACTTAAAGACCTATTTAGAAAGTATCTGTATTGATTCTGAAAGGAAAATTAAGACTTCATCAATTAGCAGGAATAGACCATGCAGAAATTGTGATGCCTTTAACTAATTACCTCATTATGGACAGAAAATGAACATTAGTGAAGAGCTTGCAGTAATTTTTTTTGCAAGAGATTAGCAACAAATATTCCAAAAGCAAGAGAACTAGCTGGATCCTTCCTCACACTGTACAGCAAACACCAATTCTAAAGCCCCTACATTCTATGCTGATGCAAACAAATCTAAAAAGGCAGGCTGTAAGTCAAGAAATCTAAGTAAAGTAGCTCAAAGCCCTAGGATTCTGTTAAAAGTCAGAATCGTATGCTATTCTCATGGTATTATTAGATTTTCACAAACCTCTTAATATAGTTACTGAGTCAATATTCAGAAAGTTATTTTACATATTGAAACCATAGAACTTATTCCAAATGATTTAGAATTAACTTTGTGATTTATTCAATTACAAGAAATAATCAGAAATAGAAATCATCCCTTGTATCTAACACATATCAGATCCCATACAGGTCTACCAGGCTCTCTAGCACAATGAAATTGATCAGCTATTGATAGGAAATATGCTAGAAGCCTAAGCAGACAAACACCACCCAAATATCACCTCTTGACTACAAAATGCTAAGGACAACTTCAAAGTAGTTAGCTAAGATGGTCCAGCCTCATAGACTACTCCAGCCAGGACTTCAAAGAAGCCCTGCACCTTCCCATCACACCAAGACTGGGCAGCACCTAATTTTCCCAGGACTTGATCACTATCTCAATTTTCTCATGGTCCCCTAAAGATGTCTTCACCCCAGGACAATAGGAAGTAATTTTAAGAACATGACACCCACATTCTCAAGATGTGGGGTACATGGTTTCTGGTCATTTGGTGGGTTATTTTTGCCATCATTAAGGGAAATGGTTGCAAATTGTTAGGGATTATGGTAAGGGAAGAAACTAAGCAAGGGAGTTAAATTCAAGAATCTCTTTCTGAAAAGAAAACAGGGAGATAAAGGAATGATAAATAGCTTATTGAATCTACTATTAAACTAAAACAGCAACTACTATTTTGCATTGGTATGAATTTTTGCATACTGATGCAAATTAAATCTTATTTTTGTTTTACTGAATATATGCTGCTACTCTTGTTTATGGTATTGTACTAATGTAGCTCATTTAAAAATGTAATGTATAATTAAAAAATAAGGTTAGTAGTTAATCAGCTGTAATAATCAAACAATTACAATAATCATCAATAATCAAAAATTAGGTATGTTTTCAAGGTTAAACAGAGATACAGTTTAGATCTTCAAACACTTCAGAGACCTATAGAATATGTTTTTATATTTAAGATGTTTTTATCATATAAGGCTTTTCATGATAGTGAGACATATGAGACACATCTGCTCCTGACAGCACCAATTTACTTCAAAAAAAGATGATGGGCATTGAGAACCTCCATATGGGGTTTGCTTTCAATGTGGCAAACTCAGCCACTGGGCAACAAACTGCCCTTAATGTAGCATGATTAATAAAAACCCAGCGACAGATATTGGGGTTCAACCTGAAGGTAGAAAAGCAAAACAGCCAGCCACTGGCTCTTAGCTCTACCTCAGTCTGCAATGGCAATCCTGCCTCCAGGAATCTCAGAATCAGACTGTGGTACACCTGCTGACAGTATGTTGTCCAAAAGGGACAAGCAGAACACAAAAGAAAGCAACTGACAAACTTTGCCAAGACAAGGAAGAACAGTTCTTCAAAATTCCTGCTTCACAAAAAAAGTCTGTCAGATAATCTAGGCCTAGGGCCACAGAATATATTTTTATACAGCCCACAAACTGAGAAGGGGTTTAACACTTTTACAAAGTTGTCAAAAACACAAGGATGTACACACATGCATCCTGAACAACATACCCAGTAAAATCTTGTCCCCCCCCCAAAAAAAACACACAAAAAAAATACATGTGTTTAAAAAAGTAGTACGACTGTGGCCCACAAAACCTAAAATATTTATGATTTGTTCCATTTAAATTTGCCATTACTGTTCTGGAGTAGTTCCTAAGTATCTGCTTTCTAAACACACAAAAAAATTTTCTTTATTTTACTGAAGTTTTCAGGAACTAGAGACAATTTGGTGCTAGAATATACACTCAGAATATAGGAGGCCGTTAGGGTCAATTCTTGGCACAAAATAATAATATTCTCCCAATCTAAAGATCCAATAGTTCTTATATTAAACTGGTTGTTTTAAGCATAACTTTAGGAAGCTTTGGGAGCTGCTTGATGGCTCCGTGGCAAAGTGCTTTCTATAAAAGAAGATAACTTAATTTCAGATTCCTAGGACCTTTGTAAAAGCCAAGCACAGCAAATACCTGTCCCCTCAGAGCTGGGAAAACAAAACAAGAGGGTCACTGGAGCTTCCTGGCCAGCCAGTCTAGTCAAATTGGTAAGCTTTAGGTTCAGTAAGAACCCGTCTCAAAAAAAAAAAAAAAAAGGTGGGGAATGATTATAACCTCAAGTTTAACACACACACACACACACACACACACACCTGTGTATGTGCACATATACAAACAAAATTTAATTACTGAAGCAAATTCTACATAATTTAAAATTTTTGTGGCTGCTCTTCTTGCATATTTTCTTCATCAGTCCATCTCTCCAACACCTCCAACATACTAAGACACACTTGGATAAACACAAAATCTATTGTACAGTTGTAGTCATCACCTCTCCAGGCACTGACCTCTAGAAACAGAACTCTAAATTAAAAGGATTCAGTGTATTTCTAACTCTGAGATTTGCCAATTCTGACCTACTAACTTATATCACTCTCTCTCCTACTTTTCACTTATTCCATCAGAATAGCTTCAGAAGCTACCATTAATTAGACAATATTATTAAATGTTAATGTGTAATGTACAAAAGTAGAAGGACTGGGGGATGGCTCAGTTGGGGAAATGCTTGCTGTACAAGCATGAAGAACCTCAGCCCCACATAGGAGCCAAGCGTGGCAGTGCACTCCTGCAATCGCAGTACTGGGGAGCAGACAGGAAAAATCCCTAGGACTTAATGACCAGTCAGTCTAGACGGGGAGCTCAAAGTTTAAAGAACCTGCTCAAAAAACTTAAGGCTGGAAAACTAACAAGGAAGATATCCAACATCAACCAATCATTTTAATGAGTTCAAACTGCATTTTGTAATTAAATTAGCTTTCTTTCACAGATTTTTTTTAAGGTAAAAGTCTTGCTATGCAGCACAGACCAGCTTTGAACTCATAATCTTCTTGCCTTGGCTTCCCCAGTGCTCATATTACAGGTGTATACCATTGTTCCCAGCTACAAGATTATTTTAAGTGGAGTTACAATACAGGAATAATTTTGAAAGCTATATAAATAGGCAGCCATTGAGAAGTTATATAAAAGTGGGAGGAGGGAAGGGACGGGGAACTGTACTGGTATGTAAAATGAATAAAAATTTTAAAATAAAAACTAAAAAATGGATTTACTAGAAAAAAAGAAATTATACAGAGATTCTAACAACTTGAGAATATGTGGTTCAATGCTAATACCAAAGTCTATACCTATTAAAATCACAGCTGCATTGTAAACTATGAGAAAGTAGACTATAATGGAAAAGGAAAAAAAAAAGAGTGAAAAGCTTATGTAGCACGAATTCTAATTGTTCTTAATAGTAAAAACCTGGAGTCAGTTAGCACAGGTAAAAGCTAAAGGGTCAGAGAAGCAGAGCAGCCAGCCACTACAGAGTTCTTACCTCTATCAATGCTCAGATCGAAGGGCGGTTCTGTCTTCACAAATCCTAAGACTGAATGCTGTCTCTACAAAATCTCAGACTGCCTCTGTCTCTACAAATTCTCAGACTGCATCTGAGTTCCTATCTCATCCCGCCTTATATTCTTCTCTCCACCCAGCCATATCACTCTTGTCTCCACCTCCCTAGTGCTGGGATTAAAGGCTTGTAATCTCAACTGCTGGAATCACCTTTGTATGAGCTTTGTTTCTCTTTTAGACAGATTCAATCTTGTGTAGCCCAGGGTGGCCTTAAACTCACAGAGATCCCTCTGCCTCTATCTTCCAAGAGCTGGGATTAAAGGTGTGTGCCACCACTGCCTGGCCTCTAAGGCTAACTAGTGGCTTAACTCTGCACTCTGATCTTCAGGCAAGCTTCATTTGTTAGATTACAAACAAAATATCACTACAAGCTTGAACAATAGTAAAAAGCTTGTTTTCCATTTCCTTTCTGTATTTTTACAAATATGGCTTTTATTTTATAAATTCAAATTTTATCATAAAGAATTTGCAAATAAAAACATCTTGCTTTGACATAAGCGAGACCCAACGTCTATACACCTCAATGACAGTTAGAACAGCCATGCTGAAGCCATAAAGTTTGCTTTGAATTTTACAGTTGCAATATTTACAATGTTTTATGCCATTTATCCAACACACACACACACACACACACACACACACGTTGTGGAATATTTGTTTACACTGTGTAAAGATGTGTCTATGTTTTGCCTCACCTGTCTAAGGCACGTGATGGTTTAATAAAGAGTTGAATAGCAAATAGCTAGGCAGGAGAGAATAGGTGGGACTTCCCAGCAGAGAGAGGAACTCAGGGTTAGAATCTGGTGGGGGGGGGATGCTTTCGAGACATGGAAGGAGTCTGACATACAGAACAGAGGAGAGGTAAAAAGCCATGTGGCAGAACATAGATTACTAGAAACAGGTTGACTTAAGTTATGAGAGCTAGTTAGAAACAAGTCTAAGCTGAAGGCCAAGTTTTCATAATTAGTAATAAATTTCTTTGTCATTATTTGGAGGCTGGCAGTCCAAATAAAGTCCAACAAGAAAGAGTAGCTACACACACCCACTCCCCCACCCCACACACACCCACACACACCCACACACACACCCCCACTCACACCCGTCCACCACCCCCCACCATCCCTACACACACACTCAAAGAAAAGAAAAATCCTCCACAGAGTTAAAACCAGAAAAATACTTTTTTTTTTTCCTGGTTTTTCAAGACAGCGTTTTTCTGTGTAACAGTTCTAGCTGTCCTGGAGCTAGCTCTCATAGACTAGGCTGGCCTCAAACTCACAGAGATCCACCTGTCTCTGCCTTCCAAGTGCTGGGATTAAAGGTTTGTGCTGCCACCACCCAGTTAACAACTACCTTTATATCCACTTTCATGTCCTTTATCTGCATTGTCCTTCCTCATCACATAATACTACCTATCCTTTCCTGTTCTCCTTTATAAAGACAGCTTTTATTAAGAAAAGTTTAAACTTAAAGTTTACTGTAAAGATATTTTTTATATGGGATGCTAGTCTCTAAACATTCCTGTTTTGCAAGTATGGCTGGTAGGTAAATTCTCCTCAACATAAAACCTGGGCTAAGTGGGAGTTTAACACAGCAATAAAGCCTAGCATGTTCAAGGATCTAAGTTCAATTCCCAACACTACTATGGTAGTTTAAATACAAATAACCCCCACAGCCTCATATTTGAATGCTTATTCCTTAAGGAGTAGCAATACTTGACAGGGATTAGGAGGAGTGGCCTTGTTGGAGTAGGTCTGGCCCTGTTGGAGGAAGTGTCACTAGGGAGGACTTTGAGGATTCAAAAATACTGAAGCCAGGCCCAGAGGTTTCTTTGCCTGCTGCTTATGGATCAAGATACACAATTTTCACCAGGCAGTGGTGGCCCACACCTTTAATCCCAGCACTCAGGGGACATAGGTAGACAGAGCTCTGTGAGTTTGCGGCCATACTGGCTTAGAGAGCAAGTTCAGGACAGGCTCCAAAGCTACACAGAGAAACCCTGTCTCAAAAACCAAAATAACAAACAAAAAAGAATTATCAGTGACTCTCCTCCACCACGTCTGTCTCCTTGGCACCATGCTTCCTGCCAGGGTAACAATGGACTAAACTATAAGCCGGCCCTAACTTTCCTTCATAAGAGTTGCCGTAGTCAGCCAGGCGATGGTGGCGCACGCCTTTAATCCCAACACTCGGGAAGCAGAGGCAGGCGGATCTCTGTGGTCTAGAAGAGCGAGTTCCAGGACAGGAGGGCAGGCTCCAAAGCTACACAGAGAAACCCTGTCTTGAAAAACAAAACAAAACAAAAGTTGCCATAGTCATGGTGTCTCTTCACACCAGCAGAACATGCACTACGACAGCCACCAAAAAGGGGCTTAAGAAAAGCCTGACAAGAGGAAACTTAAATGAGCCCCAAGCTAACAAGTCTATCTGCAAAGCTGTAAAGACATCAAACCTGTCAGAAGATTTTTTTTCTAGAAAAAAAAAAAAAGGTAAATTTTCACTTCAGGACTGATTAAGTTACCTTGGCAACTGAGTTTTAATAAAATCCATCAAATTTACTTTGCTATCAAACTATAAAAGTAATGACGTCACAAAAAGAATCAAAAAACAATACAATATCAATTTATATTTTCCAAACAGCACATGCATTAACTTGCATAACAAAGGCAGTCAACAGGCTGTGTGTTGCTCATAGGCAAATAGAAAAGTAACATGATCTCACTTGTGAAATATGATTGATTGAAGATTCCATCCTCCGTAATTGGGATGCCTGGATATCCAGCATCTGTAGGACATTGTTGGCCAAGGTGTTTATCAGATACGCAACACTTGCTAAGGATTGGGTTGTGTAGGCTTTGGTTTCTTCTAGGGCTCGCTGCTTATCTGATGACTAGAGGGGGAAAAACAGTGATCATTAATTTAAAGATAATTCATTATTTTTAGCAAACTAACTTATTTGCCTGAAACCTTCTGTTACTGAACCTACACCAAGCCAAAAACATTCTGAAAACCACTGTTATGCAAATGCAAAAATTAAATAATTCAATGAATTTACTGGTATTTTCAAGTTAACTATACATCTGTGTGTAAGTACAATAAAATCCTAAGACTATTAATTAAGATCTAAGTTCTAATGACTACTTCGAGCAATGGCAGCATATACACATCTTCCCAATGTAGTCATTTGGGCAGCGCTGATGTGAATGTGTAAATTCTACTCTATTCACCTAAACCTGATTTCCTTTCATTCTCACACATAAAATGTCTGATCAAAGTATCTATAATGATAAATAAAATGGCTGTTAATAAAAATGAATGTTGCTGTGGGCAGGATGTCATGTTACACACCTTTAATCCCAGCACTTGAGAGGTAGGAACAGGTGGATCTCTGAATTCAAGGCCAGCCTGGTCTACAAGAGCTAATTCCAGGACAGCTAGGGCTGCTGCACAGAGAAACCCTGTCTCGAAAAATCAAAAAGAAGAAGAAGAAAAAACTCCAAAATAATTATGTATAGAAGAAAACCCCACAGTCTACATTATACTCTGATTGGTTTTGTTTGTTGGGGATTCCCTATAAAATTTAAGAGTATTCTAGTTCTGTGAAGGATACCATTGGTATTTTACGCATTGAACCTGTAGATTGCTTGGGACAGTGATGACATTTTAATAATATTCTTCTAATCCAAGAGCTCACTGGCCAAACCCCAGCCAAAAAAGGTGAGGTTATTTTTCAATGAGAACACTCTGTCTCAAGTCAGTAAGATAGAAATCAAAAGACGAAGATACCCAAAATCTTCTACCAGCATCCACATGCACACATACAGTGCAGGTACCTCTCCAAACTCACATGAATGCACCACACACATACATATAACACATATATTCACACAATACACATACCACACATACACACAAATTCCATATATATAACTGTAGCACGAATGGCAAAAACCCAGAGTCAGATATAGGGGTTAAAGTTGAAGATCTAGAGAAGCAGAGCCGTAAGCCACTAGAGAAATGCTCAGACTGAAGGGGCGATCCTCTGGCCGCCTAGACAGCACTGTATCTCCACCAGACCTCAGACTCCACACTCCAGTGAGTTCCTGTCTCTTTCCCTTTATATTCCTCTCTTTACCCAGTCATATCACTCCTGCCTCCACCTCCCTAGTGCTGGGATTAAAGGTGTGTGCCACTACTCCCTGGCCTCTAGTGGTTTAGCAATGCACTCTGATCTTCAGGCAAGATAATTTATTAAAAAACAAATAAAACATCACTATATACAAGCATACCATACACACAACACACATATGAAAAGTGAACACATATACATATGCATACACCACACATATCAACACACATACATAAAACACACACAATACACCATAAATACAACATACATATGCAAAGCACATACACTACACATATACCAACACACATACATACATACAGCACAGACATACATATAGCACATGCACACACAAAAAACACAATGAACAAAAAAACAATTTTTATTTTTAAACTTAAAAAAGTAGCTAGGCATTTAGTGTCAGAATTCAGGAAGCAGAGGCAGGAAGATCTCTTCGAGTTCAAGGCCAGCCTGGTCTTCACAGCTAGTTTCAGGACAGCCAGGACTAAAGGGAGACCCTGTCTCAACACACACACACACACACACACACACACACACACACATCACACACACACACACACGAGAAAGGAAGGAATGGAGGGAGGAAGGAAGGAAGAGGAAAGAAGGATTATTTTGGGTTTGGTGGCTATGGCATACATATGAAAGTCAGAGGACAACTTTAGCAGACAGTTCTCTTTCCACCATGTAGGTCTCACGGATAAACCTTGGGTTATCAAACTTGGAGGCAAGTGCTTTTACCCACTGAGCCATCTCACCAACCCCTAAAGACAAGTTTCTCTTCTTCCTCAGCTATCACTTCCAAGCATTGAATTTAAAATACATCAGCTCTTAAAATTCTCCCAATCCACGTTTCTGCTTACAGAAAATATTACTTTGTACACTACACCAATTCAATATATATGTAACCCATTATCATCTTCCTTTAAAGAAATCTTACACTTGTGCTGATAACATCACTATTCTCTCACCTTGGATACAACTCTCTGCATCACCCACCTATCCACTTGCCATAACTTCCATTCTATCTGAGTTTTTTGTTGGGGGCATACTAACCAGATATTACTCTAGTTATCACTTGCCAGTATTTCTGTACTAATTTCCAGGACAGAACATAAAGTCTTAAGCATGGTTTAAAAGTTTCTGTTGTAGGAATTCCTTCATCCAGAAGCCTTTAAGTACTAGCCCACTGGGTGTGGCCTCTTATACTATAAATGCCAATGTAAATCGCACGAGCCCTCTCTTCTGGCTGCTGGATTAGGTTCCTGTTTCCCTGTTCAAGCAGAGGACTGTGATCTGTGAGTCTACCCCTAAATAAATAACCCTTTATTAAACTGAATTCTGAGCTAGTGTGGGACTTCTTTTTAACATCCATCTTCCTCTGGAGCCCACATGAAACCCAACTCCACACTTACCAGGTAGATTGGTCTAAAAGGCCCAAAAGGTCTGTTGCCAAAAAGGTTTCCCACCCCTGACCTCCTACTAAGTGATTTTTTGCAAAACCGCACCACAGTGGAGCTAAGCATGGTGACTCAGGATTTCCCAGGCTCACCACAACCCTGTTCCCCCAAACCACCACTTTCGCTGTGACTTGGGCAGCTTCCAGTCTGTGTTCCAGCTCATGAGCTCTGGGCTCCTTGCTCCTTGTAGAGAATTGATTTAATTGCTTTTAATTTGTCAAGCAAAGCATATTTGTCAATATTTAACCTGGCACCAAAGCAGGAAACAAAAGCAGGAGGCAAGACTGTTCATGCTGCCAGTGGTCACACTGCAGCCCATAGCGTCTCTTCGCCATGTGGCTGCAACCGCAATACTTGTGAGACAATAAAAATTATTACATCTTCAACAATTTAGCAAAATTTCATAACAAAGATTACTAAATAAATCAATAAACATGAAAGTTATTCTAGGAATTTAATGACCTTTTTATTTATGCTATGGATTGTATTCTGTAAGGCTTATATGGTTTTTCTGATACATCCATTTATTGGATATTGGGACTAAGTTTTCTTTTGCATATTATATCCTTAAGAAAATGATTTGATAACAGAGCCAATAATGAGGCACTTTTGGAAAGGATACATTCTTTACAGATTAGTAATGAACAGCTAGCTGACAGGATTAATATCATCGAAAATCAAGTTACCTGAAAAAATTAATACTATTGAAAAGGATAACATTAATTTGACAAACAAAAATCAATCCATGTCAAAGGATAATATTTTTCAGATATTATCTGAAAGAATTCATACTGCCGAATTTGACAATCAAAATCTGGTAAAAAAAAAAAAAAAAAAGTTATGATAGGTTAACAGATAGAGTATCTCTCCAGGATGGCAATCTGCATGCTATCTAATAATGTTCAAGATGAGGTGTTATCGTTAAAGGAAAAACTTCAGACCTTGGAATCACATGTGCAGAATGAGGACCAGAGGCTAGGTGCCTCAAAGAAATCACAGAAACATATACAGGCCAGGAGATTCAAGCTTTACAAAAGATAGTAGTAAAAAGATTTGAAAAGATTGGGGAAATTATTGGAGCTGATGAGCAGGGAAAGAAGGTACAAGAACATGATTCAACATCACCAGTACCTATCAGAAATGACTTACCCAGGGTTATAGCTTCCTACCCTGTAATCAACTCTGAAAAATCAACAAGTTCTAAATGCCCAAAAGGATCAAAAGAAGGTAGATGAATACCTATAGGAATAAATGATCTAAAAGTAATTAAGCCAGCAGTAGTATCTTATGGCTTTGCATTCAGCATCTGTTAGTGAGATGGTAAAGACATGGGCTTCTAGCAATGGATACCCCGCATGACTGGCTTCAATTAGTTTCAGCAGTCCTGGAAGATGGGCCCCAACTGCTGTAGAAATGCTATTAGAGAGAAGAGGTAAAAATTTAGAACAACAGGCAAAATCAATAGGACTTGAGGCTTCCCAAGATCAAATTCTTAGCGAGGGCACATATGCCACAGGCTCAAGTTCTTTACAATGAACAAATCTTGCCCCTATACCACAGAGCAGCCTTAAAAGCTTGGAACAGGATTCAAGAACAAGAAAAACGAATTGGAACGTATACCAGGGTAAAACGGGGCCAGAGAGAACCCTTTAGTGACTTTTTACAAAGATTAACTAAGGCTGTACAAGTTAGAGTAACAGACCCAGATGCTAGATGAGTACTTATTGAATCTCTGGCTTTTGAAAATGCCAACTTAGAATGCAAAAAGATACTTGGGCCTTTAAAGGTTACATCAGCAACAATGGATGGATGGATCCTGCATATGATGAATGTTCAGACATTTGACTATAATACTGAATCTTGGGTAGGAGAAGCAATTTCCAAAGGTATGAGGAAACATCAAAATGCCAAATATTTTAAATGTGGTAGAATAGGACAGCTGAGAAAAGACTGTAGACAAGAAATTCCTAGAAATAATGTCTCTGCTGGGAATGGTAAAAATAAAAGGTATCAACCTTCTGGATTATGCAGGAAGTGTGGCAAAGGCCAAAACTGGACCAATGAATGCAGATCAACTAAAGACAGAAAAGGCAACCCAAAGCCATCGGGAAACTCCTTGGGGGTCTCTCACAGGCCCCGAAGTCAAAAGTGGTCCAGTCATCCCCAGTCTCTGTGAAGGACCTGTCTCACCAGGAAAATTAAAAATTCAGTGCCTGCTGTAAAAAACCATACTGTTCTGGATGATGGAATAAACATGGAGGATAAATCAAAAATTCCAATAGGAAATAGGAAACGTATATTCTGGCAAACTTCTATAAATTAGCAAAGACCAAAGCTAAGAGTACATATAAATGGCATTGTAATTATGGGTTTAATAGACACAGGTGCAGACGTGAGTACCATTACTCCAGACTCATGGCATCTAAATTGGCCTCTTCAAGAGGCAGATGTTCAATTCCTAGGAATTGGAACCCTATCTCAAGAGAAACAAAGCACGAGGTGGGTTGAATGCATAGGGCCAGAAGGACAGAGAGGAAGACTGAGGCCATATGTGGCCAATATTGTAGTGAATTTATGGGATCATGACCTGCTGCAGCAATGGAATACCCAGATTAACATTCCTGCAGTCCCAGAAACTCATATTTCTGGGAAGAATATTGTAAGGTACTATACACAAAGGTCACCAGCCATTCAGGCTGTACAAGAACATAAAACAACTAGCAAACCTTTAGAGGTATGAACATCCCTACCTTTAAAATGGTTAACTGAAAAATCAATATGGGTTAAACAGTGGCCTTTAACAGAAGACAAACTGCAGGCTTTAGAACAGCTGGTACAGGAGCAACTAGATGCTCACCATATTGAAGAATCAACCAGCCCTTGGAATTCTCCTGTGTTTGTTGTAAAAAATAAATCTGGTAAATGGAAAATGGTGACAGATCCAAGAGTTGTCAACAGGTATTCAACCTATGAACCCTCTACAATCTGGAATTCCTCTGCCTTCTCTATTACCAAAAGTTATTGATTTAAAAGATTGTTTCAGCACTCTACCTTTACAAGAAAAGGACAAAGAAAAATTTGCCTTCACAGTGTCTACTTATAATAATTCTCAGCCTACTAGGAGATACCAGTGGACCGTCCTCCTACAGGGAATGCTCAATAGCCTCACCCCATGCCAATACTTTGTTAAGTCAGCCATTGGAAATAATATGTAAACAATTTCCTAAATCTATAATTTACCATTACATAGATGACATTCTGCTATCTGATTCAAAAATAGATACTTTAAAAAAATTGAAGAAGTAAAGTTATGCCAAAATGGGGAGCATAAATTACTCCTGAAAAAATAGAGAGGAGATTCTATCAATTACCTAGGTAATAAAACAGGTTTACAGAAACTTAGAACACAAAAAGAACAAATTAGGAGAGACCAATTGCAGGTGATTACTGACTTTCAAAGATTGTTAGTAGACATTTCTAGTCTACAACCAGCTGTTGTGGTAACACCTGATCTAATAGTTTAAACAAAACCTTAATGGTGATATAGTCTTAAATTGTCCCAGGGAATTAACAGCTGAAGGTAAAAAGGAATTGAATGTCGTTCAAGAAAAGTTACAGAAGGTACATGTGGATAGGGTAGATCCAAATCTTAATTGTATTCTAGTCTTACTGCCTTCCAGAATTCCTCCTAGAGGAATTTTAATGCAAAAGGAAGATATTATCTTAGAATTGATCTTTTTACCACATAAAATAAGTAAAATATTTAAAAACTTATGTGGAAATGATCTCTGAATTAATTATAAAAGGAAAATTGAGACTTTGTCAAGTAGCAGGAATAGACCAAGCAGAGATTATAGTATCTTTTACTACTGATGAAATTTCAAAATTATGGGAAGACAATGAACCTTGGCAAAGAGCGTGTGCTAATTTTTAAGGAGAGATTAATAGTGATTATCTCAAAAGTGATAGAATTAATCTTACAAATAGAACTACTTGGATCCTTCCCCACATTGTATGTGACACACCGATAACTGGAGCCTGCACATTCTATGCTGATGCAAATAAATCAGGGAAAGCAGGTTACAAATCAGAAGAATTAAGTAAGGTAGAACAAAGCCCTTATAATTCTGTCCAAAAGGCAGAACTATATGATATTCTCGTGGTACTAAGGGTAATAACCTCTCAATATAGTTACAGATTCACTATACAGAAAGAGTTATCTTGCATATTGAAACCACTAAATTTATACCAGATAATACAAAATTGACTTCATTATTCATACAGGTTCAAAAAAATAATCAGGAATAGGCTTTGTTCCATATATACAACACCCGATCCCAAATGGGTCTACCATGTCCTCTAGCACAAGGTAATGCAGAAATTGATCAATTATTGATTGGAAGTGTGCTGAATGCCTTAGAATTTCATAAGAAACATCATGTTAATAGCAAAGGTTTAAGAAAACATTTTCTATTACATGGCAACAAGCTAAGGAAATTATAAACAGATGTCCTACTTTCTCTTTCTATAGCCAAACACTGCTATCTGCAGGGAATGCAATCTGGCACATGGATGTGTTCCACTTTATAGATTTTGGAAAATTAAAATATGTATACCACACCATTGATACTTATTCAGGTTTTCAATGAGCAACTGCTTTGAGCTCAGTAAAGGCTGATTCAGTAATCATGCATTTATTAAAAGTTATGATCATCATGGGTATACCTGCACAAATAAAAACTGAAAATGGTCAAGCATATATCTCTAAGAAAATGAAACAATATTTTGCTTATTATAATATAAAGCATGTTACAGGTATACCAAACAATCCTCCAGGTCAGTTATATAGAAAGGCCAAATCGAACTATAAAGTCCACATTAAACAAACAAAAAGGGATGATAAATACCCCCATAAATAAATTTCATAATGCTTTATTAACCTTGAATTTTCTTAATGCTAATGAGAAAGGATCAGCAGCAGCAGAGACATTGGATAATAGAAAAAACTCATGAATTAAATCACCCAGTGCATTTCACAATGTTGATATCACAATGGAAACCAGGAGATGTGCTACGTTGGGGAAGGGGTTTTGCTCTTGTTTCCACAGGAGAAGAAAAGCTATGGATATCATCAAAATTAATAAAGATTCGTCGTGAAAAAGAGAAACCTCTTGAGAAAGAGAAATGACAGCTCATCCACAGAGGTGACAACCAAATAGGTGGTAAGGAAACCTCATAACGGTTGGGACAAGGTTCTGTTCTTGTCTTTGCAGGAAAATATTCATCTTCAAAACATCAAGAGACCCTGGACATCTAGACGACTAAAGAGGAAAAGATAATTATCCAGCTAGGATCACCAAGTAAAGAGAATTATGACTTATGAGGACAGGTAATCTGACGGTAAGAATCACTAAACATAAATATATATATATGTATATGTATATATATATATATATATATTCATACACACACCCATGCTGCCTACTATAATAATAGTCATGACTCATTTAAGAAAATCAAAGCTGGCTTTGGAGTTGGACAATGGCTCTGTCCTTCTCTAAATCCAATCCAAGCATGTTGTTAAAAGAAAAATTCAGAGTTTCTGTCTCATGTCAGGCCCATCTGGTATGGGACAGAAGGAAGAAAGAATTTAGGAAAAAGCTTACTTTTCTTCATACCTATTTATGTCTCTATTGCACCTCTCATTGACTATATGTCTGTAGAAATAATGTTTAAGTTTTCCACAATGAACAATGAATATTCCTGGTGTAATCTTTGAAGTTTCCAGGAAGAAGATGAGGCCCCACAACAACTCCAGCTGGCTGATATGACGTCATAATGCTGATAGTGCTACTATAAAATCTGTTTTGGGTACCAGCTGCTCAAGATAGTTCCGACTCAGTTAGCTGATGGTGCACCTTTTTACAACATTCTGGCCAGAACTCCAAATAGGAACCTCAGAAAAACATTATCAAATACTCAGAGACTATTTGCAATTATATCAGACAGTAATCTTGGAACGTAACCATCATTTTACTTTCAGAGGATTCCATAGAAAGAACATTGCCCCCATGACAGCTGGAAGTAATTCTAGAAGATGACATCCCCCCCTCCCAAAAAAGTTTGTCCTCAGGGTTAGGGACATCATTTAGGGGTTGATTATAATTGATATAGGGTTGTGCTGGAAATTATGCAGGCTCAGGGATCTGTTTGGAAAAAAAGAGAAATATTGGATGGTATAATAGATAGATTAGTGTGAGTTTACGCACACTAATAATAATAGTGAGTAACAGAGTGAATACTTGTGAGCTACTATTTATAGGCAATTTACATTGGTATAGATTTTTATATATTGATACAAGTTAAAATTATATTGAATATGCTATTTCTGTCTACAATATTTGTACCACCTGGGCAAAGTTATTTTGTCATATTGTATTCTTGCATGTTTCTACCTCTGCTTAAAACATTTTGTATATTGACACAATTTTAGGATATATTTATCATATTACACTATATATTTCAACCTCTGATCAAGACACTTATACACTGTTTACATGTTGAGGTCATTGTCCTCATTTGTTGTACAGTTGTTTAAAGATTGTTTAATATTCTAATATGAAGTGTTAGTCTTTAAGCTATAAAGGTATTAAAAAATTAAAGGTCAATAGTCATCCCTGTTTGTCATACTTATAATTAGACTAATCAGGTTCTTTAGATACATAGAGATTATATTCTGCATAGATAGGTAATCTTCAACCACTTCAAAGAGCTGTAGAATATGGCATTTAAATAACTTAGGGTTCTGTTGAAGTAAGACACGATTGCTCCTGGCAGCACTGATCTATACCCGAGAGAATGTTGAACACCGAAGACACTCCACTTAGAGCTTGTTTTCTTCTTGGCAAAACTGGCCTTTGGGCAAGGAACTGGCCATGCATTGACCACTGACAAAATGCACGATGTCCGGACAGGACAAGCAGGATATAAGAAAAAAGACTGTCAAACCTTGCCAAGACAGGGTAAGATGGTTTTGAAAAATTTCCTACCTCTGAAAATGGTCTATCAGTTACTCTAGGCCTTGGCCAAAGTTGGTTGCTCCAACATTGCAAATGAGACTTTGGGTGATTGCTCAGGTAGCCAGTTGTCTCTGTCATTTGTTGCACATTTTAGAAGTTGCTTGATTGCACTTTCTGCTTACTCAAGTAATATTATTTCCCTTCTCAGGTCTTCGATGGGGTTAAAGACTAAATAGTCATAGTTACTTTCCTCTCGTGACTTGGCCAAGTTATTTCTAATACAAGACTTAGATTCCTTAGGACAGGATAATTATTGAAACATCACGTTTCTTGCTTAATATTGTTTATGCTAGTTTTAATTCTAATTTTTATACTTGATATTTGTTCATATTGTGTATAATTTTGAACTGTCTTATTTAAACAAAAGGGGGAGTTGCTGTAGGAACTCCTTCAGCCTTTAAGTTACCGGGCCACTTGGGTGTGCCTTCTTTTACTATTAATGCCAATGTAAACCACATATGCTTTCTCTTCTGACTGCTGGATTAGATTCCTGCTTCCCCAATGGTACAGAGGATCTGTAAATCTACCCCTAAATAAATAACCCTTTATCATACTCAATTCTGAACTAGGGTGGGATCTCTTGTTAATGAGCATCATCAAGTTTTATCTTTTGAAACCACCTAAAACCTTCATAATCTTCCTGTATCCCACTTATCAACCTTTGTGGGTCTTCATTTATGGAAAAGTAAGCTTCATGATTCTCAGGATACAGATCATAGTTTCCTACCTTTCCCTTCTTCACCTGTAGTTTTTGCAACATTCTGAAATGCCTGAATTTCAGGGAAAATTTTGCTAACAGTTATTAACCTTCAGAGGCTATATACCACAGCAATAGGTGCATGTTTTACTACCTGGACTCATATGTCCCATAACAGCAAGACTCATGAAACAGGTGGTAAATCATCTTTAGTTCTTTTCTATTACATTTTTCTGTTTTGTTGTTGCTGTTTGCAGTAATGGCAACCAAACTCACATGCTAAACATGTACTGGACAGCAATCCTTACCCCAAGCCTCACCCAGTATCTCTTTAATGGTTAAGATGCAAGATCATTTTCCTACCATTCTAATGGTTGAATTACATTATTTTTCATCAGAATATATAAAGTAATATAGTCTTTCTGTGGCAATAAGATATAATTATGCTTCCCCCCCTAGAAAATGACAGCCACAAGAATGAAGCATTCAACACAGCCTTCTAAAATTGTCCCTCCCACAAGGCACTCTCCTTCCAGTCATAAAGAAAGCTAAACCCTATGAAAGGGGAACTTGGCACAGGCTAGATGTTCACTAATCCAGCTAAACAGATGCCATTTGCCTGCTCAGTCCAGCAGGAACTCACATGGCCTAGTTCTATCACCTAATGAGGGAGAAAGACAGAAAACTGGATCTCTAGAAGTTGACACCATCCAAATGACTTACTATGTACTCAATAAGGGGGACAACTAAACTTACATCTCAATTTGATGTGATACTGGAGGGATAGAAAATACAAATAAGAACCCTGCACACCCTCTGAAGATATTCAACTGCAGTATTATTAGCATTTCTTTCTTACTGCTATTTACCTCACTGGTTTACTTCTACTAAATAGGACCACAGATTTTATAGAAAAATTAAGGTGTAGATGACTCAGGAGGCATAGGAAAACAGGATTTAAAAAAGCAAAGTATAGGAATACACAAAAGGAAATTCTCTGCACACAGTGTTCCTTAAGACTTTAAGACTAAGACATCTAGACAAGAAAGCTCAGTAGCTCAGTAGCTAAAGGCACTTGCCACCAAGCCTGATCACCTGATTGCCAGGAAACCTGAAATGTTACCCCTCCACAAGGGTTACAGAGAGCTCCAAGGATGTGGCTTTCATGAATTTTCATCCAGGCAGGGATGGAGTTTTAGCTGATGCATCTGCCTTTGAGCCATTTCTGTTTCTCTAAGTAATCCCTCATTCATATTCATTACATCTTGAATGAATGAATGAATGAATGAATGAATGAATGAATGAATGAATGAATGAGGAGGCTGGAGAAATGACTCAGTGGGTAAAGACAATTGCTGATCTTACAGAGAAGTCAACTTTGGTTCCCAGCACCCACACTAAGCAGCTTGAGAGATTATTTTTGCTTGGGTGAATCCACTTCAGTCCTGAACCATTGAGGTAGAATGTACACACCTGTGATCTGGATCTTGAGGTGGGAAGACACATGCCTTTGATCTGGGCCACACCTGCTGGAAGCCTATATAAGGACATGGGAGAAGGAAGCTTTTGCTCTCTGCCTGCTTGCTCTTGGCCTTTCTAGCTCAAGTCCATTCTTTCACCAACCCTAGAGCCTACTTCGTCAGAATTCCAGCATCTACTGACAAGCTGGACATCCAGCCTCACTGACTAAGCAACCACTGAATTTGTGGCTTTCCTGTCACAGCCCTTCACTGCTGAATTAGTTGGATTGCAGCCTGTAAGTGATTCTAATAAATTCCCTGTGTGTGTGTGTATGTACACAAAGAGTCTCATTCTGCTGGCCAATGGTGGTGCACGCCTTTAACCCCAACACTCAGGAAGCAAAGGCAGGAGGAGCTCTGTGAGTTCAAGGCCAATCTACTCTACAAAGCTAGTTCCAGTACAGCTAGGGCTGTTACACAGAGAGACCCTGTCTTGAAAAACAAAAAATTCATTCTGTAAGTTCTACTACTCTAGAAAACTCTGTAATGTATGTGTATATAAAGAGATTTATTCTGTAATTTCTGCTTCTCTAGAGAACGCTGTGTATGTACATAAAGAGATTCAGTCTGTAAGTTCTGCTACTCTAGAGAACCCTGACTACAATAGTCTTTTTTAAAATGTCTGAAAAAATTAGAATAACAAAGCAAGTGAAAGACCTATATAATAAAAACTTTAAGACACTTAAGGAACAAGCTGAATAAGGCACCAAAAGACAGAAAGATATCCCATGCTTATGGATGGTTAATATTGGGGAAAAAACGTCATTCTACCAAAAGCTATCTATAGATCCAATGCAATCTGCATCAAATGTCCAACACAATTCTCGCAAAAACTGAAAAAAAATTAAAATTCATATGAAAACAAAAAAACCCAGGATAACTAAAAATTTAACAATAAAAGAACTGATGGTCACCATTACTAATTTTAAGCTACACTACAAGGCTATAGTAACAAAAACAGTACGATATTGCCACAAAAACATGACACTGCTTCACTGAACAGAACTGAAGACCTGAACATAAGACTACATACCTGCTCTTAACCTGGTTTGTTTTTATGTCTTTTAACAAAGAAACCGTACACACTGGATAAAAGACAACATTATCATCAAACTGGATAGTTACATGTGGAAGAATTAAAATAGATTCATATTTATCACCCTGCACAAAATTCAACTCCAAATAGATTAAGGACATATGACCCAATACCCTACGTCTAACAAAAGAGAAATTAGGGAATACATTCAAACTCACTGGCACAGGAAAAAACTTTCTGAATAATACCCTAGAGCACATGCATTAAAATCAACAATAAATGGGACCTCATAAAACTGAAAAGCTTCTGTACAGCAAAGGACACCATCATCAAGAGGCAGTCCACAGAATGGGGAAAAGGTCTTTGCCAATTACATCTGAATAAAGGGTTAGTATCTAGAACAGTGGTTCTCAACCTATAGGTTGTAGCCCCTTTTGGGATTGAATGACTCTTTCACAGAGGTCGCCTAAGGCACTGGAAAACAAATATTTATATTACAATTCACAACAGTTGCAAAATAACAGTTATGAAGTAGCAATAAAAATAATTTTATGGTTGGAGTCACCACAACATGAGGAACCGTGTATTAAACGGTCACAGCATTAGGAGGTTGAGAACCACTGATACAGAATATACAAAGAACTCAAAAACTAATCAATAAAACAAATAATCCAATTAAATAGGGTAGAGAACTAAACAGAGTTCTCAAAATGGCTGAGAAACTTTTTAAATGTTCAACATCCTTAGATATCAGAAAAAGGCAAATTAAAACAACTTTATGATTTCATCTTACCTTAATTAGAATGGCCATTTACACAATGGATTATTACTCAGCTGTTAAGAAATATGAAATTTACAGGTAAGTGGATGGAGCTAGAAATAATCATCCTCAGTGAGGTAACCCAGAACCAGAAAGACAAGCACTGCATGTTTTCTATTAAATGTGAATCTTAGCATTTACGCTTTGATGTGTATACTTCAATGAGAATATCCAGAAGACAGGTAACTAAGAAAGGACAAGGATGAAAGAGGTGATCTCCCAGGGAAGGAAAAATGGAATATAGTATTATAAAGAGATGAAGAGAAAAGAAAGTTAGAACAAGAGGATTAAACAAGGTAGGAGCTGTTAGGATAGATAACAGAATATGGGGAAGGATTAATTAACACTAATGGCCTTTTTATATTTTTTAATCTATATGTGCGCGTGTGTATGCTATTTTGTTTTTTGTATTTTTTTTTTCTTTTTGAGACAAGGTTTCTCTGGCTTTCCTGGAACTCGTTTTGTAAACCAGGCTGTCCTCAAACTCACAGAGATCCTCCTGCTTCTGCCTCTAGAGTGCTGGGATTGTAGGCATGCACCACCACTCCTGGGCCCTGAAGACCATTTTTATAAAAGCTATATTGAAGCCTACTAGTCTAGAAGCTTCCACATATATTATACATGTATAATTATACATATACAAAACTATATTAAAGAAAGAGAAAAGCAGTTTAAATATATCATATAATGGGGTGATGATACCCTAATTAGATATCATATGTTATCAAAGAAAACTCCCCACTACTAGGAATGGGTTTTGAGATTTTTGTTGTTGTCTATTTGAATTGTTGGTCAAAAGAGTCTTATACTCCCCACCCAAACATTACAGGCTATTGGTCAATGTTATTGGCTACCTTCCACATCCTCACAATAAGATCCTAATGCTGAAGACACTGCACACTTAATGTCATAGAACATGGAAAAATCAAGCTGGTACTCAATGGGAAGCTTCACCCATACTGACTACTGATCACGGTGCTCAAAGGTGCTATACATGCCACTAAAAGACTAGAAGAGAAATGTAGTAACTATCAGTCTCACCCAACTACAAACCCTGAGAGCTATCATAGCCTGAAAGATATGCCCAATAGTGGCACAATGTTAAGAGAATAACTAATCACCCTTTTAACTGGATTTAAGGTGCATTCCCTGAACCCATACCTGACTCTGTTAATAAGGTCAAGAAACTAAGACTAAATAAGTCATGGGCCCTATAGAAAAGCCACACTATTACTCTGTAAAAACACCATAACAATAAAACAACTCCTAATAACATATTGCTAGACCCACATGTCAGTGCATCACCAAAACCTCATAGAAGAAGCTCCTTGTTGCAGCAATGGTAATTAACAGAGAACCCCCCCACTAAGTGGGCAATATGAAAAAACAATGGACTTCAGATCACTCAGCCCTAAATGGGATGTCTTTACCACAACCTTCCTCCCAGGGCTCAATGGAAAAGAGGGTAACCAGAAGTGGCATGTAGTGATATTTCATTTGTATTTTATAAATAAAGCCTGCCTGAAGGTCAATGCAAAGCAGCCACATTAGTCAGCCATACAGGCCAGGCAGTGGTTGCACTCACCTTTAATCCCATCAGCCACACTAGTTAGCCACAGAAGCTAGGCAGTGGTGGTGCACGCCTTTAATCCCAGCACTAGAGAGGAATATAAACCCCCTTTTTGAACTTCTGACAAACTAGATAGCTGCCTTGAAATTCAGTCATGCTTTTCATGTTCTACACAGCAGTGATAAGCCTCACATCTTCATCAACATTGTCAGTAGACAGTAAGACAATTGGGAATTCTTAAAGGGAAGGATTAGTTAAAAGAAAATATTTCCAATATTAAAAAATGGGAAAACCGCTTACAATGGAGGGATTTGGGTCTCTGTATGATAGTATGCTAGACAGTTTGAAAATAGAATGATTAAATGAAAGAATATCTAATTTAGATGGTATTTGTTTAATGTCAATTAAAACACTATCAACTTGATCATCTTTTTCTTATCACTAAAAAAGTTGGTTAATCTGAGCATTAAGATACAGGCCTTATTAAAAAAAAAACCTAATAAAACAGATAAGAGGAATGTAATGAAGAACCAATTTCACCATTTCAGTATAAGAATAGAGAAGAACAGTGTAAGTTTTCAGACAACCAAGTTTAATATATCCAGTAACCTTACAGGAATTGCCAAATGGCAGAGGCTCTGTTACAGCTAACTGGACTCCTGTGCCATGTTAGATTTAAGGAGATTCAAGGAAGTGAAAGTCTCATATGATATGTATTCACCTTTTGTGAAGCAAATGTTAACCTCAAGGTTAGTTTGTAATAGAATTATCCCGAAAGACTAGATAGAATTGATTAAAGTTGTTTTAGAGCCCGGTCCGCAATTACAAAGGAGTATGTGGTTCAGAGAAGAGGCTAAGGTTATTGAACAGCAGAGTAAAGCTAAGAGGTAGGGAAATCACCCAGATCAACTTCTTGGAGAAGGAGACTACATTACTATAGAAAGGCAGGCTGTACATGATGACCACACTCTGGATTTATGCCACACAGCAGCTTTAAATGCTTAGGACAGAACTAGAGAAACAGAAAAGAAAATTGAATAATTTACTAAAGTTATAAAGGGCCAAAAGGAAGCCTTTATGAATCTCTTACAAAGACTGACATCAGCAGTAAACAGAATGATATGAAATTCAGAAGCTAGATAAATAATATTTGAACTTCTGGCTTTTGAAAATGCCGATTCTCTATGCAAAAGGATAATCAGAACGTTAAAGGCAAGGTCAGCACCTTTGGAGGAATGGATCTGAGATACAGTCAATATTGACTCTCTTGACCATGATGATGGATGCATGGATAGGAGAGTTGATTTCCATAGATTTGAGGAAAATTAAAATGTCAAATGCTATAATTATAGCAAACAAGGGGTCACCATAAAGGGTACTGTAGACAGGGTGCTGCTAGAAACAATGTTTTTTTTCTAAGAATAATCCATTCAGAACACCAATCCCTTCTGGATTATGCAGAAGGTGTGGCAAAGGCAGTCACTGAACATAGATCAACAAGGGATATTCAAGATAATCCTTTGCCATCAAAAAACTTCTTGAGGGGCCACTTGCAGACCCCTATGTCAAGTCCAGTTCAGTCATTTCCTGCCATTGTAGAAGAAACTCCTTCCCAGAGCAATTAAAGAACTTAATGCCATGAAGCAAGAATTTTGGCAAACTTCTATAAATGAACAAAAACTAAATCTAAAAATATAAGTAACAAAAAATTCAAGAGAAACTATAAAGTGAGCACTTTGGCAAACTTCTTTTTTTTATTTTTCCATTCAAAAATTGTCACTTCCTCCCCTCCTCCCATTCCCCTCCCGCTCCCCCACTCACCCTCCTCCCTCCCCCTCCATCCTTAAGAGAGGACAGGGTACCCTGCCCAGTGGGAAGTCCAAGGCCCTCTCCCCTCCATCCAGGCCTAAGGAGGTGTGCATCCAAATAGACTAGGGTCCCAAAAAGCCAATACATGCTGAAGAGACAGGTCCCAGTGCCATGTTTGATGGCTTCTCAGTCCGCCCCCATTGGCAGCCACATTCAGAGAGTCCGGTTTGACCACATGCTCCTTCAGTCCCTGTTCAGCTGGATTTGGTGAACTCCCATTAGATCAGGCACACTGTCTCAGTGGGTGGACCGACCCCTTGTGGTCCTGACTTCCTTGTTCATCTTCTCCCTCCTTCTGCTATTCAACTGGACCTTGGGAGCTCAGTCCATTGCTCTGATGTGGTGTGGGTCTCTGTCTCCATCTCCATCCATTGAACGAAATTTCTATGGTGCTATTCAAGATATTCATCAGTGTGACTATGGGACAAGGCCAGTTCAGGAACCCTCTCCTCTGCTGCCCAAGGACCTAGCAGGGGACATCCCCGTGAATACCTGGGATCCCCTCTAGAGCCAAGTCTCTTGCCAACCCTAAAATGGCTCCCTTAATGTAGATATCTTCTTCCCTACTCCAATATCCGCCCTTCCTCCATCTCCACCCTCCCACTCGCCCAAGCTCTCCCCAGTCCTTCCCTTCTCCTTTCTCCTTCCCCCTCTCCCCTCCCCCACCCTACCCCTATCCCTACCCCCAGCCCCGTGCTCCCAACTTTTGTCCAGCAACCTTGTTTCCTTCCAATTTACAGGAGGATCTATATATGTTTTTCTTTGGGTTCACCTTGCTATTTGGCTTCTCTAGGCTTGTGAACTATAGGCTTAATGTCCTTTGTTTATGGCTATAATCCACTAATGAGTGAGTACATACCATAATCATCTTTTTGGGCCCGAGTTATCTCATTCAGGATAGTGTTTTCTATTTCCATCCATTTGCATGCAAAATTCAAGATGTCATTGTTTTTTACCGCTGAGTAGTACTCTAATGTGTATATATTCCACACTTTCTTGATCCATTCTTCCATTGAGGGGCACCTAGGTTGTTTCCAGGTTCTGGCTATTACAAATAATGCTGCTATGAACATAGTTGCACAAATGCTTTTGTAGTATGATTGGGTATCTCTTGGGTATATTCCCAAGAGTGGTGTTGCTGGATCCTGAGGTAGGTTGATTCCCAATTTCCTGAGAAACCACCACACTGATTTCCAAAGTGGTTGCACAAGTTTGCATTCCTACCAGCAATGGATGACTGTTCCCCTTACTCCACATCCTCTCCAGCATGACTATCATTGGTGTTTTTGATTTTAACCATTCTGACAGGTGTAAGATGGTAGCTCAAAGTTGTTTTGATTGGCATTTCCCTGATAGCTAAAGAAGTTGAACATGACCTTAAGTAATTTTTGGCCATTTGAAATTCTTCTGTTGAGAATTCTCTGTTCAGATCATTACCCCATTTTTTAATTGGGTTACTTAGAATTTTAATGTCTAGTTTCTTGAGTTCTTTATATATTTTGGAGATCAGACCTTTGTCCGATGTGGGGTTGGTGAAGATCTTCTCGCGTTCAGTAGGTTGACTTTTTGTCTTAATGACAGTGTCCTTTGCTTTACAGAAGCTTCTCAGTTTCAGGAGGTCCCATTTATTCATTATTGCTTTTATTGTCTGTGCCACTGGGGTTTTACATAGGAAGTGGTCTCCTGTGCCCATGTATTGCAGGCTACTTCCCACTTTCTCTTCTATCAGGTTCAGTGTGGTCAGATTTGTATTGAGGTCTTTAATCCATTTGGACTTGAGTTTTGTGCATGGAGATAGATAAGGATCTATTTTCATATTCCTACAGGTTGACATCCAGTTATACCAGCACCATTTGTTAAAGATGCTTTCTTTCTTCCATTGTATAATTTTGGCTTCTTTGTCAAATATGAGGTGTTCATAGGTTTGTGGATTAATATCCAGGTCTTCGCTTCCATTCCATTGGTCAACGTCTCTCTTTCTGTGCCAATACCAAGCTGTTTTCATTACTGTAGCTTTGTAATAGAGTTTGAAGTCCGGGATGGTAATGCTACGGAAGTTCCTTTATTGTACAGGATTGTTTTGGCTATCCTGGGCTTTTTGTTTTTCCATATAAAGTTAGTTATTGTTCTCTCAAAGTCTATGAAGAATTTTGTTGGGATTTTGATGGGGATTGCATTGACTCTATAGATTGCCTCTGGTAGAATTTTGGCAAACTTCTATAAATGAAAAAAGACCAAATTTAAAAATACAAATAAATGACATTGACACTGAAGATCTGGTAGACACAGGTGCGGAAATAACAATAATTTCATCAAAATTTTGGCATCCAAATTGGCCTCTTCAAGAGGAAAATGTTCAGCTTTTAGGGAATGGAATATTATCTTAGGTAAAACATAGCATGAGATGATCGAATGTAAAGGGCCAGAAGGACAGAGAGAAATATTAAAACCATATGCAGTTAACACAGTAATGAATTTGTGGGGATGTGATTTGTTACAGCAATGGAATATTCAGATTAACATTCCCCCAGTCTTAGAAATAAGCCATAAATTAATATATGTTTCTGGGAAAAATACTACAAGATATTATAAAGGACAGTCACCCACAATTCAGGTTGTATAAGAAGAGGCCACAACACCTGCTGATATTTCAAAGGCACCAACAGCCCTACTTTTAAAATGATTGACAGACAAACCTATATGGGATGGGTTAATCAATGGCCTTTAACAATACAGAAACTGCAGGCTTTGGAACAACTGGTACAGGAGCAACTAGATGTTCACCATATTGAAGAATCAGCCAGCCCTTGGAATTCTCCTGTATTTGTTAAAAAGAAATCTGGAAAATGGAGAATGGTAACAGATCTGAGAGTTGTTAATAAGGTGATTCAGCCAGTGGGCTATATCTCGCATTCCTTTGCCTTCTCCATTACCTAAATGATGGCCTCTTACATTTATTGATTTAAAAGACTGTTTCTTCACTATACCTTTATATGAAAAAGACAGAGAAAAAAAATGCCTTCACAGTGCCTACTTATAATAATTCTCAGCCTGTTAAAAGATATCAAAAGAAGACTCTCCCACAGGAAATGTTAAATAGCCCCATCTGGTGCTAATATTTTGTACATCAGCCATGGGAAATGATATGAAAGCAATTTCCTGAATCTACAGTTTATCACTACATGAATGACATTTTACTGTCTGATTCAAATTTAGATACTTTAAAAACAATGTTTAAAGAAGTAAAGAAAATTCTGCCTTGCTGGGGATTGCTCCTGAAAAAAATACAAAGAGGAGATTCTATTAATTATTTGGGCTGTAAAATAGATTTTCAAAAACTTAGCTTACACAAGGTGCAAATTAGGAGAGATGAATTTAGACTTTTAATGACTTCCAAAGATTGTGAGGAGACATTTCCCACCTCTGGTGCACTACTGGGGTAAAACCTGCTGACCTGATTATTTAAACAAAGCCTCAGATGGTGACAAGGACTTAAACAGTCCCAGGAAATTATCAGCTGAAGCTGAGAGAGAACTGGCTTTGTTTCAAGAGACATTACAGCAGACACATGTGGATCCAAACCTTAACTGCATTCTGGTCATATTCCTCCAAACATTCCCCTACAGGAATTTTAATACAGAGGGAAATTATCTTAGAATTGATCTTTTTACCACATAAACTGAATAAAAAATTAAAAACTTATGTGGGAAAAAACTGAGTTAATTCTAAATGAAAAACTGCGAATTTGTCAATTATAGCAGAAATTATAGTACCTTTTAATGATAATGAAATTGACGAATTATGTGCAGAAAGTGAACACTGGAAAAGAGCTTGTAGCAATTTTTAGGAGAGATTAACAACTATCCCAAAAGCAAGAGAATTCAGCTGATAAAGAGAACGAGTTGAATTCTTCCTCGCATTGTATGGAACACACACTGGAGCTCCTACATTTTATACAGATGCAAATAAATCAGGAAAGGCAGGTTACAAATGAGAAAAATTCATGTGAAGTAGATCAAAGCCCTTATGATTCTGTCCAAAAGTCAGAATTATATGCTATTCTCTTGGCACTAAGGGATTTTAAAGAACCTCTCAACATAGTAACTGATTGGCAATATGCAGAAAGTTGTCTTGCACACTGAAAATGCTAAATTTATACCGATGAATATATCTGATGATACAGAATTGACTTTATTATTTATTCAATTAAAAGATATAATCAGGAATAGGAATCATCACATATACATAATACACATCAGATCTCACAAGGGTCTGCCAGGTCATTCATACATATATATACGCATATATATACACACACATATATATATATACATACATTTTAAAACTTTTTGCCATGATGTTAATTGTCTTATAGAATACTAACTAATCTAGAAAAAAGTTTCATATACCTTCCAGTACATGATTTCGGGTTTCACTGCCTATCAGTTTTCTGCAGTGAACCATGAGCACTCCAAACAGTGACCTTTGAAGTCTCTGAAAGGAAGATGTTGTCCTACAAGGATGATTCCTCCAGGACTATGGTAACACCACTAAGCTGAAAAACACTGCCTAAAGATCAGCTTTGAACTACAAACTGCACAAAACAATTTCGAGGTGGCTAGCAGAGATGATCCAGCCTCACAGACTACTCTAGCCAGGACTTGCGACAAGCCCTGCACATTCCCATTATGCAGAGACTGGACAACAAATGATACAGCTACCTCTCCCAGAACTTGACAATTAACCCAAATTTTCCTTTTCAGGATCCCCTAAAAATACTGTGGCCCCAGACAGGAGGAAGTAAATTTAAGAATATGATACCCACATACCCAGGAGTTGGAGTGGGTGGTTTTGATCATTCAATGAGTTATGGATATTTCTCACTGTTTAGGTAGCTGGTTACAAGTTGTTATTGGTAGTGGTCAGGAAAAAAAGCTTAAAAAAGGAAATGAGATTCGAGATGCTTGTTTTGAAAAGAAAAAAGGGGGACATAGATACAATAGGATAAAAGGGTAGATTATTGACTCTATTCTGAAAAGAAAAATGGGAGGATATAAATATGATAAAATAAAAAGATTATCTAATCTACTTTTAAAAAGAAACTACTAGTTTTAAATGTTTTACACTGAATTGGACTTTTGTATATTGTATACAAATTTTGTATATTGATACAAATTTGAGATTAATTTTGTTAAAACATACGGTACATACATTTCTAATATTGTTCAAGGTATTGTACCTATACAGCTCATTTAAAAATGTAATGCAAATTTCTAGTCCTTGAAAATTATTATTACCAACTGTTTAGGATAATAAGGAAATGCAGGTTAGTAGTCAATCACCTATTATAATCGAACTTGTAGTCACATTAGGTATGTTTTTCAAGGTCAAAGATATATTTTAGATAGGTCACCTTCAAATATCTACAGAATATGGCATTTAAGATGTTTTAATAACACCGGGTCTATCAACTATATTTGAGGGCAGACACCATGCTCAGAAATTGTTGGCTAACACTAACTGGTCTCCATGTTATTACTGTTTGGGGGGTTGTTTGCTTTTCTTTTTTAACAGAGAAAAAGAAAGTAAAGTTGTGTGGGTAGGGAGATGGGAAGCACCTGGGAAAGACTGGGAGAGGGGAACGAATATGATCAAAATGTATGAAGTTTTCAAAAACATTGAAAAAGATTAGAGGAATGTAAACAAAGATTCTTCTTCACAGATTATAGTACTTACAATAATAGCAAATGCAATAAAATGAATTAATCTCCAACCTATGCTTTGTTAGGTTTCTTCTTCTGCTTCTAAGTTATACCAAGAGATTGGGGGGGGGGTGCTGTTCCATTAATGTCCAAATGTTAGAACAGTTTTATTTTCAAATATTAAAAAGAATTCCTTTTGTTTGGCATATTGGTACACACTTGTAATCTGAGCACTGGGGAAACAGAAGCAGAAGGACCCCAAGTTTGAATCCAGTCTGAATTGTAAATATATAGATATATGTCATATACCTATATATATTTATAGTTGATATACCTATAGCTATATAGAGATCCTAACTGGAAAAAATATCAGTTCAACGGAACATCATAACTTCAGTTATTCTAAATCTCTAATTCTGACCCAAACTGGAAATTCTATGAAATTGTATTATTGACCCAAACTGGAAATTCTATGAAATTGTATTATTATTCTAACTTTTTTTTCCCCGTCTCCTTATCCATTTCATTTTGCTGCTTCTAGTTTATTCTTCTCTTCCAGGATGAGAAGAGCGTGATAAAGAAAAACAAGAAGAGTAATGACAGGAAAAGTACAAGGTCATTTTTGCAGTGTGGCTGTGTTCTGTAAAACTAGTATCCATCCTCCATAGTGCTGCCACTTGACCTTCTCTTCTCAGAGGCACTTCTTATGTGCACCACAGAGACTGTTCTCAACCGAGTGATACTGGTCTAGCTAACATGTCATACTTTCAATCTTAGTTTATGTGCACCACAGAGACCATTCTCAACTGAGTGATACATGTTCTAGCTAACATGTCATACTTTCAATCTTAGTTTAGAAAGCACCAATAATACACTTGTCTTTTGACAGGATCACTTTCCTTCAACAAGCAGTTTTCTTAGGCACGACTGCCATTAAAAAAAATTGGGATAGATAATAAACTAGGTATAAAACTTTTGAATCACAAAGATAGGATAATGAAATATTTTCTCTAAATCTGCCAAATACAGATAAGACTGGATACTGTGGATGCAATTCTTAACCTGGTAATTTTCTTATTATAAGAAATATAATTTTACTATATACAATAATTACAGTAAAAACCTTTCCTTTTTATTTATACAAGGAGAAATGTTGTGGGCTACTTGTATACTGTGTGAAGATATATTGCTGTGACTGATTTAATAAAGAGGTGAAAAGTCAATAGGTAGGCAGGAGGTATAGGCAGGGCTTCTGGATGGAGACAGAATTAGTAGAAGGAATCTAGGCACAAGAGACAGACATGCCAATGAGACATGGAGTGAGTTGGATACAGACTGACAGAAAGGTAAAAAGCCACATAGCAAAACGTAGATTACTATAAATGGGTTAATTTAAGTTATAAGAGCTAGTTGGAACAAACCTAAGCTATAGGCCAAGCTTTCATAACAAATAGTAAGTTTTCGTGTCAATATTTGGGAGTTGGCTGGAGGGACAGAAAAAGACACATTACACACATGTATCCACATATACATGTGCCCACACCACATACATACAGAGAGAGAGAACAACCCACTTCTATTCCCAATTACCTCCTAAGCCTAAGGTGTGAGACCATCACTTCTGTTCCTCCACACTCTAGAAGCAGAGGGTTTTCACACTACAGCCTTCTCTCTTTTCTCAGGGAAAATCAGAAAACAGTTCTCTTGGCCTGATTTACAATACCTCCAGTTCAGACAAGGGTCGAGTTCTATCAAGAATTCTCAAAAACTGACAGCTCAAGCAGTCCATGAGTAGGAAGCTGGTGTAGGAGGTTATTCTGTTCATGTGTTGCTTTCATTGGCTAATGAATAAAGAAACTGCTTTGGGCCTGATAGGGCAGAATTTAGGTAGGTGGAGTAGACAGAACTGAATACTGGGAAGAAGGGCAGAGTGGCAGATGCCATGGATCTCCTGCCTGAGACGGATGCTGATTAGAATCTTGCTGATAAGTCAGTCATGTGGTGATACACAGATTAATAGAAATGGGTTAAATTAAGATGTAAGAATTAGCCAATAAGAAGTTGGAGCTAACGGGCCAGGCAGTGTTTAAATTAATAGTTTCTGTGTGATTACTTCAGGTGTAAGCTAGCCAGGCGGCCAGGAAAAACAAGCGGGCCCTCTCTCCTTGCAACAGAAAGCCACAAAATGGGTGAAATTTTAATGTCTCTATTAACAGAATGTACCAATTTCTAGGACTGGTTTCCTTTTGTATGACTGACTGATTTTCTTTGTCAGACAGGATATCCTGTAGCTCCGGATGGTCAGGAACTCTCTACCTAGACCAGGCTGGCCTTGAACTCAACTGAAAGAGAGGACTTCCAGAATCAGAGTGACAGGGTGACTGAGGCATGTCAGAGTCAGACTCCATCCCAAATTAGGAAAAACTGGAAGAGCACTGAAAATCACAAAAAAGGTAACAAGGCAGCTGAAACAGATGTGCGGCAGCAAAAAGGATTTTCCTAAGTCACCGTTCATTATGGTACTTTCCAAGTGTCCAAAATCAGATATTTCTCTATGCAGTGCTTACTACTGCAATAAGTTCAGTAGATTTTTCTTCCTTCTTTAAAAACTTCATTTTTATTTCAAGTGACCAAGTACAGCAGGCCTGAGGTGTCCAAACTACAATATGAAGAAAGGATTAGCCTGTCCTGGGAAACAACACTGAAGTCCTTAGAATACCCTGCCTCATAACAATGGTTTTATATAACTGAGGCCTAGGACCACAGTCTTCTCCAATCTCATAGAGCTGGTCATCACCTACTTTTATTCAACAGGCCATTCTTCTCTGAATAACAAAATAAGTGTTCCAAACTGAAGAAAACTAAAGAGTTCCAACATCTAAATGAGGACCAGATTTCTAAACTGGATTCTTTGTATACAATGTTTTGGGTGATAGATGGCAAAATTTTAATGGAGATCTGAGAATTAGATAGTGAAAATAAATCAGTATTATTTCTTGATTTCAATGGCTGTTTTGTGAGTGGGTAAGTTAATGATATTACCTGTAGGGAAAAAACAAATCAAATATCCCTAAGTAATGACATTCTCAAATGTCTTAGGGAGGGGTGCCTTTGTAATATTTTTTAAAATTCAAATTTTAAAATGTGGGGTGATAATGACATGTCAATATATAGAATCATCATATTTTTTATGCAAATACCTCACAGAAGAAACATAACAAGGGGCCTTTTCAAATGTGTCCGTCCACCAGGGCAGGGAAGGCACAGAACATCAGTTCGCAGTACCTTGTCCAAGAAACAGACAGAATGCCTGAACTCTGTCTTTCTCCTTCCCCTCCCCTTTTATGCCACTCAGGCCACAGCCTATGGGGAGGCATCAGCCATATTCAATGCAGGTCTTAGACTTTGGTGTTCGATGGAAACATCCAGAGGCATACTTCTCAACCTAATCAAATTGATAAGATTAATCTTGGGAAGTTATACACATGTTAGGAAAGGACATAATGAGTTCCAGACCAGTCAGGACTAATAGTAAGATACAATCACAAAAAGCAAAAAATTTTTTTAAAAAATAATGAATTCCATAATTTTCCCTGGTGGGGTAATACCAAAATATTGTTTTTTTAATTAGGTAAATTTTCATTAACTTAAGAATCCATTGTCATTAAATTTTTGTTTATAAACCCTACTATATGTGTGTGTGAGAGAGAGAGAGACAGAGAGAATTTTTAGTAAGTACCCCTGTACCTCTGGATGGCCAATAACTCACTATCTAGACCAAGCTGGCCTTTAATCAAGGATTGGCATATGCCTCCACACGTGGCTGCTTCATCACATTTCTTTGTTGCTGTTGTTTGGTTTGGTTTTGGCTTTTCAAGACAGGGTTTCTCTGTAGAGCCCTGGCTGTCTTGGAAATCACTCCATAGACCAGGCTGGCCTCGAACTCAGAGATCCACATGCTGTGGACAAACCCCTATGCAGACATAGATAGACATAGACATACAGACATACACACAGATACACACTTTAAAAATAAAATTAATTTTTTAAAGTTTATAAGGAAATTACTCATGGGATTTTTTTGTTCTTGTTGTTACGTTTTTTTTTTTATTATTTGTTTGGGTTTTTGTTTTATTTTGCAGGGAAGTTGTTTTGTTTGTTTTGTTTTTTCGAGACAGAGTTTCTTTTCTCTGCGTATCCTTGACTGTCCTGGAACTCTGTAGTCCAGGTTAGCTTTGAACTCGAGACTGTCCTACATCTGCCTCCCAAATTCTGGGATTAAAGACACGCACCACCTGGCAAACTCATGCTTTTTACTATTATATCTGAAGGTGATTGCCTCCTGTGTACTATATAAAATAGCACCTGAGTTTTAAAGGACTTGTGTTTAATAAGACTATCACTCTCTGTCCCTCTCCCACTGTTCTCCCTCATGTTTTCCTCTCTTTCTACTCTCCCTTCTCCCCCCACCCACCTCCACCATCCTCCTAATTTTTCAGGAGATCTTGTCTATTTCCCCTTCCCAGAGGGATCCATATGTCTCTCTTAGGGTTCTCCTTGTTACCTAGCTTCTCTGGGGTCATGGACTGTAGGCTGGTTATCCTTCACTTTATGTCTAATACACACTTGCGAGTAAGTACATACTGTGTTTGTCTTTCTGGGTCTGGAACCTCACTCAGGATGGTCTTTCCTAGTTCTATCTATTTGCATGCAAATTTCAAGATGTCATTAGTTTTTACCACTGAATAGTTTTTACCACTCCATTGTGTAAAATTACCACATTTTCTTTATCCATTCTTCAGTTGAGGGGCATCAAGGTTGTTTCCAAGTTCTGACTATTACAAATAATGCTTCTAGGAATACGGTTGAGCAAATGTCCTTGTGGTATGTATGAGTGTGCATCCTTTGGTATGTGCCCAAAAGTGATATTGCTGGATAGACTGATTCCCAATTTTCTAAGAAACCGACATACTAATTTCCAAATGGCTGTGTGAGTTTGCACTCCAGGAAATAGATATCTTGATTGAGGAAGCCATTATGGGGCTAGTATGAAACCTGGCACCAGGAGGAATCCACAAGGATGACCCCCGCTACAACCCTAAGCAATAGTGGAGAAGGTGCCCAAACTGGCCTTTCCCTGCAATCAGATTGATGGCTATCTTAAATGTCAACATAGAACCTTCATCCAGCAACTGATGGAAGCTGATGCAGAGATCCTCAGATAAACACTGGGCTGAGCTTCTGGAGACCAATCAAACAGAGGGAAGAAAGGGGTTACAACCATGATGGGGATACCCACAGAAAGAGCTAAACTAGTGGGAGCTCCTCCAGACTGAAAGCAGGGGATGCTGTATAGGACCAAACTAGGCCCTCCAAATGTGAGTGATAATTGTGTGGCTTGGGCAGTCTGTGGAGCCAATGGTGGTGGGACCAGAATTTATCCTTAGTATTTGATCTGGCTTTCTGGAGGGATACCTTGTTCAGCCTAGATATAGGGGGGAGGGTCTTAGACCTGCCTCAAAGTGATGTATGAGACTTTGTTTACTCCCTATGGGAAGCCTTACCCTCTGTAAGGAGTGGATGAATGGTAGGGTGGGGGGAGGCAGGGGAGGCTGGAGGACAAGAGGGAGTGGGAACTGGGATAGGTATGTAAAATGAGAAAAGATTGTTTTTAAAAAATAATTTAAAAGAATAATCTTAAAGTAAAAAAAGACTATCACTCATTTAGAATGAATAAGATTAAAAGCATTAAACTAACATTCATTTTAACACAGGATAGTGGTTGTAAATATTTTTTCTTTCTAATCATTAATACTTCATGCTAGTATTTGATAATCTGGCTAGATACCAAATTCTACCCAAAATATTCCATATGTAAATTTTCCTAACGTAACTACCAGGCCTTAAACAAAATGTCAAGTCAAGAACTTATTAGCAAGACCTAATAACTAATGAGGCAACCACAACTTCCCAATTAGAAACATAGTAGTTACATTAGTTACAACCATCCCTATGTTCCCATTTCCTGCTGTGCTTTCTGATTTGCAAGGCAAGCAGAATGTTCTGCCACAAGCCTGATGTTTTGGCTACATTGGCTGCCCTTCCCTGATACCAGAACACAATACAGCCTTCCAGCATGCTCAACATGGACTAAAGAGCAATAGCTCTCCAGAAATCCTCCTGAACATTGTTGTTATACTATCTAAAACATATTATGTAATCCAAACTAATAAATCCCCTTTGGTAATTATTCATTCTATTGGTTCTGCTGACATTAAATTTGCATATAATTTTATTATTTATACATAGTTCACAATAATATGCATAGTTCATAATAATACCTATCAGAACATTACAAGCCAGTCAATGGTGGCACATGCCTTTAATTTCAGCACTTGGGAGGGAGAGGCAGGCGATCTCTGTGAGTTGAAGCCCAGGGTGGTCTACAAAGTGAGTTCCAGGACATCCAGGACTATTTCACAGAGAAACCCTGTCTCAAAAGAAAAACCTTATAAAACATTACAACTGTGCATATCTAAATAGAGCAAAAACCTAGAAACATGACCTCAGCACTACGGAATTAAAAAAAAAAAAACTAAAAACACTGTACACTTATTGTCAGTGACCTCTAACTTCCTTTCCAAAACAGTAGTGGACTGTGTAAGCATATTACTTTTCTTTTGCTGTTTGTTTTCAAGACACGGTCTCTCTGTTCATTCAGCCGTGGCTGGCCTGGAACTCACTCTGTAGACCAGGCTGGCCTCAGACCTAAAGAGATCCACCTGTCTCTGCCTCCCAAATGCTGGGATTAAAGGTGTGTGCCACCACCGCCCAGTTAGCATTTTACTTTTCTATATCTTAAGCTAAGGAACTAAAACTCTTTTGAAGAAACTAGTCTGTTCTTCTAGACCAGGGACACAAGTTTCTGAAGAGGAACCATTATTGCTCAGTACCATCTCCTGGCAGGGACCTTCCAGTAACACATTTGACTTTCCCTATTCAGCATGGATTTTTACAGATTCTTTGTGTTCTTGACAGTGTATTTTCTTGCCTCTATTTAAAGTCTTCAATGAATAAATACATGAAGACAAGTAACAATAAGAGAAAGAAAAAAGTCTATGTTCTATTTAGTTCAACTTCCCTAATTCAAACTTTATAACAAAAGCTCTTCACAGGAATCAAAGGCATAACAGACTAAGCTGCTGGCCTTGAGCTAGTAGTACCCACTTAATGACATTTTTTGTTATTGTCGTTTGGATTTTTGTTTTTTGAGACAGAGCCTGTGTAGCCCTGGCTGTCCTGAAACTCACTTTGTAGACCTGGCTGCCTCGAACTCACAGTGATCTGCCTACCTCTGCCTCCTGAGTGCTGGGATTAAAGGTATGAGCCATCTCACCCAGCTTAATGAAATTTTTAAATGAAAAGAAAGATAATAAAATTGTGTGAATCGAGATCATTTTAAAAAACAAAAAAATTACTGTAGATACAGAACGAACAAGAAAAACAATGTAATTCGTCTCCTCAGAACTTCAGTCTAGTAGAGTCAAAAGTAACTTTAAGTTTACTTACCTAATTTTATAAACTGGAAATATCTCCCCGGCTAACTTTCAGGTACTAGAGATAACCCAAATATTTGCATCCACTAAAGCATAAGCCTTGAACTAACTAACATAAATGAATTGAATTAACTCTAAAACACCAACCATGTATGAAACACTAATCTCAGTTCCATGGACCATGACTCTGTTAAATATTTGGGAAAATATAAACTTTCTTTTTTCCTTAGTATAAATCTATACACTATTCAAATTCATAAAACTAAGTTATTTCACTCATCTAAAAACTTTTCTGTTTGCTAGAAAACAATTTACTGATTTAACAAGTACCTAATTTTTGGCAAGCACTGATTCCAAGTGCTGGAAATGAACAAGATAGGAAGGCAGGCAGGCAGGCAGGACGGACGGACGGACGGACGGACGGAAGGAAGGAAGGACGGACGGAAGGAATCCCTGTCTTCACTGACAAGCAGGAAAGCAGAAAAATAGGCAAACATTCTCCGTAATGTGGTAATGTGCAAATAAAATAAAAAGAAGCACCTAAGGGGAAGGTAAGCAAGTAAGTGGCAAATGGCCAATCATGAAATTATCCAGAGAGCAAAAGCACAAAGCAAAGGTCTTGAGGCAGAAAGTACACCTACCAGGTATGGGGAGTGGGAGGAGTGGAGAAAGCCAGGGGCTTGGGGAAATTGCTCCATCAATCAAGTGTTTGCCACACGAGCATCAGTTGGAACCCCAGAACATGCCAGGCCTAGTAGTATGGGCTTGTAAATCCAGCATGTGAGGGTTGAAACAAGCAGTGTTTGTTGGACAACCAGCCTACCATAACTAGTAAACAAGAGCAAAGAAAAACTGACTCAGACAACAAGGAAGACAGCTCTCTAAAGTAATGATACCAGAAGCTGACCTCTGTCAAGCACATGCATGCATACCAAAGAAGCTGGCAATATACTGAATAAAGGAGTGGAAAGTATAATAGGAGATGATGTCAAAGCTAGTAGCCATACCATTTGTGGTTTGTGGGCTTTTTTTTTACTTTTAAAACATCTTTTTCAGTTTCAATAATACATAATTAACAAATAAAAGTTATAAATACTTTTAAAAGTACATGGTTTCAAAGTACACAAGCACTGAACAACAGTGTCATTCAGCAGGTGAGCACTTGCCTAGCATAGAAAGGAGTCCTCACCGTGACAAGTCCCACACAAGTGTACCAACATAACTGATCAACACAATAAATGACTATCACAAGCTAACTCACACATCCATCACATTACATAGCTACTTTTGGAGGAGGCACTTAAGATCTAGTCTAGATCACTTTCAAGCATACAGTATACATCATTAACTATAGTCCTTTTATTATTAACATAACACAGCACACCAGATCCCCCAAAAAGATTCACTTGATAAATTTATGTCCTCTCATTCTTGACACCACCAACAGCAACCACCATTCTTCTCTGCTTCTGAATTTGACTGTTTTAGATCGTGTAATGACAGTGATTATCATTTTACTTTGTATCATGTTCTCGAGGCTCACCCATATTGCCCCACATGGCAGGTTTGTCTTTTTTATTGAATAACATTCCTTTGTATATATGAATTTATCTCACTTTTTATCCACTCATTTATTGAACACTTGTTTCCACCTCTAGGCTGCTGAAAATAATGCTCCAGTGAACGTGTGAGTGCAGACACCGCTTTGAAATATTGTTTTATTTTATCAGACAAGGTCCAGAGGTAGGATATACACCCAAAGGTGGGACTCCTAGATCACAATGTTGCCCTAGCTTTCATTTTCTGAAAAACTTCTATGTTGCTTTATATAGTGGCTTTAACAACTCACATCCCAACTAAGAATTCCCTTTTCCCCACACCTTACTCAGGTGTGAAGCCTCACTGTACTTTAGGTTTGCACTTCCCTAACAATTACCTAGTGCTCACTTGTGTTCTTTAGCAACTGCCTGTCCAAGTCTGTAATAAACAGTGACTGTGACCTTGACAGAGTCAACTAGTATACAGGCTCCAGAAAATTCTGTGCGTGGTGATTATATTAATTATGTGAGAATATGTACCTTAACTGTGGGGACACTATTCCCTGGGCAGCATAAAATGAAAAGAGTAAGTGCGGGGTACGATCCCTTCTTTAACCACGGTCTGCTGCCTGAGAGTGGAGGCAGCATGACTCAGTCTCCTCTACTTGAATTTCCCACCATGGCAGACCCTGAATTGTGGACAGAATGATTCCTTTCTCTTTTTAGTTGCTGTTGTCAGTCAGGGTATTATTTTTATCACAGCAACAGGAGAAAAAAAAACCAAAATGATGTCCTGTGCCCAATTTTGTTTTGTTCTGTTTGTTTAGAGAGAGTGTTTCTCTATGCAGCCCTAAACTCAAGAGCTTCACCTGCCTCCGTCTCCCGAGTGCTGGGATGACAGGCGTGCGTTAGCACGACTGGTTCTATGCCCATTTTTAAATTTGGTTTAAGGTTTATGCTGGTGTGTCAAATGAGTCATTTATATTTTTAGTTTGATGCATTGTTCTTATTTATAGTAGCTTCTATAATCTGTACTTTGGTGCTCTGTTCAAACAAAAATTATTGCCAATACCAACGTGGAAGAATTATAAACTACTAAGTTTATACTTCAGTTCTTACATTTGATTAAGTCTTTAATCTACTTCAGGTTAATTTTTTCAATTTAGTGTATGTGTGTGTATGAGAGAGAGAAAGACAGACCGAGACAGATGGGCACGCATGCCACAGTACATGTGTAGAAGTCAGAGAATAACACTGGGGAATCGGCTCGCTCCTACCACTTTTATGTGGGTGTCAGGAATCAAACTCAGATTACCAGGCTTGTGCAGCAAGCACCTTATGCACTGAGCCATCTCACTGTACCGTCAAGCTAATTTTTGTGTTTGGAATAGAGTCCAAGCTCATTAATTCATGTGTGGACAGTTTCCCAATAAACAAACTATCTTTTCCCTGTTGTACATTCTTCATTTTATACCAAAAAGTAGTCAGCTACATATTTCTGAACTCTCTATTCTTTTCTATCTCTTTTTTTTGTGGGGAGGGGTTTGGTTTTTCAAGACAGAGTTTGGGGCCTGTCCTGGAACTTGCTCTGTAGACCAGGCTGGCCTCAAACTCACAGAGATCCACCTGCCTCTGCCTTCCGAGTGCTGGGATTAAAGGTGTGCACCACCACCCAGCCTGAGCTCTTTATTCTGTTCTATTCTAGGACTATTTTATGCTGATACCATGCCATTTTGGTTACAATAGCTTTGTAATATAGTTAAAATAATAAAGAGTGAGACCTCCAATTTTGTTGATTTCAAGATAGTGATGAGTATCCTGTCCTTGAAGTTCCATATAAATTGGGATTTTATGATTTTTGTGAAAAATTTTATTGGAATTTTTAATGAAAGTAATTACACTGCATTTACAAACAGTTTTAGGTAGTATGAACATTATTCATTCTTACAATCCATGATCACAAATTCTTCCATTTATTTGTATCTTAATTTCATAAATGCCTATAGTTTTTAGTGTATAGACTTTCATCTCCTTGGTTATTCCTAACTAATTCCTAAGTGTTTTATTCTTTTTGATGACCTTATAAAGGATTATTTCCTTAATTTTTTCATACTCTGTTGTTAATATATGGAAATACATGACTTCCATGTGTTCTACTTTATACTGCAACTTTACTGAACTTGTTATTTTTAATCTTTTTTGATGTTATTTTTACTTTTTTAAATCTTTATTCTTTATGTTATTCTATTATATGAACATACTTTTCTGTCCCACTGCCACCAAAAAAAAAAAAAGAAGAAAAAAAATAGGAGGAAGGAAGGAAGAAAGAAAGAAAGAAAGGAAGGAAGAAAGGAAGGAAGGAAATAAAAGAAAGCAGTTATCTGTAAACAAAAACAACTACTTTTCCAGTGTGGCTCTTTAATTTCTTTTTCTTTCCTAAGTAGCCTGACTAGGACCTCTAATACTTTTCATAAATAGTAATATGTGTAATAAAACTGTAAGGGGCTGTAGAGATGGCACTGAGTGTAGAGATCTCCATGTAGAAATGGCTGCTCTTGCAGATGAACAGGGTTCAGTTCCCAGCACTGGCTCACAATCGTCTGTAACTTCAGCTCCAGGATATCTGATGCCTTTTTATGATCTCCATGGGCACCAGCATACATGTGTTGCACACACATGTATACAAGCAAAACACCCATAAAAATAAAATCAAGTAAAATAAGATTTAAAACTATGACAAGGGACTCCTAATTCAATTAACAATGAAACTTTCAGGTTTTCATAGTTTTGTGTGAATTAGCTTGGGGTGGTCATAAATGTCTATAACAGCTGCACATATCACAACACCTGACAAAAATCAAACACTGACAAGGATGTAGAATAACTGAACTTTGCTGGAAGGAACACAAAGTGATACCACAGGAAAAAAAAAGTGTAGTCGTTTCTGTAAAATTAAGCAGTTTAACCAGGTAGTTCAATAAGCCCACTATTTTTTTCTAAAGCAAAGGAAACAAAGCATGACCTCACCTAAGCTCCTGCTGGATTCAGAAGGTCCGCTATTTGTAGAAAAGCAGCAAACCATTCAGGTCTTGTACAATGTCAAAAAAAAAAAAAAAGAGCCATAGAGCTACAGCATGGATGATAGACACTTGTGAGGAACTAATGTCATTCTGCAGCTGAAGTTCTATACTCACAGTTGTGCCTAAAAGGAGTTCAAGCAAGCCGGTTGTGGTGGCACACACCAGTAGGATTTGCTGGAGGAGGCAGAGGCAAGAGGATCACGAGTTCGAGGCCAGCCTAGGCTACACATTTTGCCGGGCAATGGTGGCGCACGCCTTTAATCCCAGCACTCGGGAGGCAGAGGCAGGTGGATCTCTGAGATCGAGACCAGCCTGGTCTACAAGAGCTAGTTCCAGGACAGGCTCCAAAGCTGCAGAGAAACCCTGTCTCAAAAAAACAAAAAAAACAAAAAAAAAAAAGGAGTTCAAGCAGAAAGTCTTGTTCCACTACAACCAAGAAGGATAGAAAACTGACAGCTTTCTTATTAGAGCAGAAAGTGCATGAGAAAAAGCTTGTGGCAGCTCCTCACAAACTTCTTATCTCACAGTACAAAGGGAACAAGTGCTCTACCAAGAGTCAGACCTGCTGCAATCAACCTGAATCCCATATGGATAAATTTAACTTCACCAGAATGGAATGAGCCATTCACTTAAATTTACTCAAAGGAACCTGTAGGCAAATGGTTATAGCTGTACTGATCATTGGCTAAAGCTAGAAACAATTCAGAAATATAGTAACAGATGAGTCTAATAAACTCTAATTCTTCCATATACTGCAACACCATCTCTCAACAAAACAGAATGGAATGACATAGTACTGATATTCAAATGCAGTATGTTAAGTGCAGGAGCCAAACATAAAAGACTATATTAAAATCAGTAGATCTTTGTGGGAAAGGCAAAAACTACAGGGAGAGAAAACATTATGTTTGCCAAAGGTTGGAAATGACAGGAAGGACTGATAAAGAAAAGCTTGTGCAGGGCAGTGGTGGTGCACACCTTTGATCCCAGCACTCAGGAAGTAGAGGCAAGCAAGTCTGAGTTCAAGGGCAGCCTAGTCTACAGAGTGAGTTCCAGGACAGCCAGGACTGTTTCACAGAGAAACCCTGTATCAAAAAAAAAAAAAAAAAAAAACACAAAAAAAAACAAAAAGAAAAAATATCAAACAAAAAGAAAAGAAGAGAAAACAAAACAAAACAAAGCAGAAAGCTTGTGCGTTAGGGAGGTAATATGAATGTAAAAGGGTTTTTTGGGGGTGGGTTGTTTTACTGCTAGGCCTTAAGCCCAGAGCCATATCATTAAGACGGGTGCATTTCCACTGAGCTACACCCCTAGCGTTTGACTCTATAACAGTTTATTAAAATTTCTTTTTTTAGATTAATTTTATGTGGACTATTTCGCATGCATGTGTGTACATGTGCCATATGCATTCTTTGTGCCTGCAAAGCCAGAAGAAGGCATTAGATCTCCTGGAACTGGAGTTAGGCATGGTTGTGAGCCACCATGTGGGTGCTGGGAATCAAACTTGGGTCTGCAAGAGCAAAAAGTGCTCTTAACCACTACACCATCACTCCAGCCCCAAAATTACTTTTATGCCCCAAAAAGGTGATTTGTACTATACATGGATAATCCTCAATAAACTTGACTAGAGAAATAAAAATTTAAAATATCCATGCTATATATGATTCAAAACAAAACTGTTTGTTACCCTGTATATCTGCATCAACGCATACTGCATGCTATAAATAAAAACTAAAACTGTTTCCTTGTAAAATGACCACATGCTAATTAATACACAAAGAACATTACATTCATGGGTCAACAAAATAGCTCAGTGAGTGGGTAAGGGAGATATAAAAACACTTAAGAAATGATTCTATCCTCTAGAAGGTTTATATCTGCAAGGGGAAAAAAATACAAAATGAAAGAATATTTAAAAAAAGATTGCATAATTTTACATACTATTTCATGAGTCCAAACTACAAACCAGTTAAATAAAAATTTAATCATAAAGTCTAGGAAATAGTCTAATTCTTATCCATCTATGGAAAGACTGACCACGCTTACATTTACTACCACAGGATATTATTGTTTCCTAAGGTTTAAAAACAGGAAAGCCAAAACAGCCTATGCTCAAAACTATCTATGCTACATAGTCTATGAATAGGTAAACCAATTCCACTTATATCTACTTTCTGGGTGAGAAAAGACTCTGGACAAAGGACAAGTACCCACATTCACACATTCATCCTATCCCAGGAAAAAGAAAAATAAAAAGGCTTTCATTGTGTGAGCAAATGAACAGTTTTGTAGCAGTGAATGTTTCAAAAACAGGCAAAACCAGATACAACTGAAAACCCTGTTATCAACATAAATTACAAGCTACTGAAATCCCTTATCAAGGAAACACAGGATGTACACAACATTTTTAAAAGAGCAAGGTGCTCAGAATACAATGTGGTTTATTTTCACACTCTGGCCAAAGGAATTATAATAACAATTAGTGATATTTTGTGTTTTAATAAAGTTTGCCTGAAGATCAGAGTGCAGCCTTAAGCCACTAGAGGACAGGGAGTGGTGGCACACACCTTTAATTCCAGGACTCAAGGCCACCCTGGGCTACTTGAGAGATTGAATCTACCTAAAGAGAGAAATTGAACTCACACAAAGGAGCTCCCAGCACTCAGAGTCAAATGCCTTTAATCCCAGCACTAGGAAGGTAGAAAGTAGTGATATGGCTGGGCATATAAGGCAGGAGGAAACGAGTTGAGTATTGCAGTCTACATGGTCATGCTGAGGACAGGATCACCCCTTTGTCTGAGCCTTGGTAGAGGTAAGAACTCTCTAGTGGCTTGGCTGCTTTGCTTTTCTGATCTCCAGTTTGAACCCCAATTTCTGTCTCTGGGTTTTTATTATTCCTGCTACAGCCAGCCATCAAAAGAAATCCTACTTGGCAAATTGTAGCTGAGAAAACCAAGAAGTTTGTGAGTTTATTGTTACTCAATAAATCCTGACACTGTGTAAAGATACAGACTTATCCATATGTGTTTCTGTTTCTGGTTTATTGTTTCTGTTTTATTGTTTCTGTTTCTGGTTTATTGTTACTCAATAAATCCTGACACTGTGTAAAGATACAGACTTTTATCCATATGTGTTTCTGTTTCTGGCATGCTCACAATATGAATCATTATTGTATTTAAATTCTTTTTTATAAAGGAGGTAAGAATTTTAATATGTGAATACAAGTCAAGACAAAAATTTGGGTTATCAGTACAAAACTTGTGAAAGTATACTATATATGGTCATTAACCTAATTTTAAAGCTTAAAAAACATGGAAAGGGCCAAGTGGTGGTGGCGCACGCCTTCAATCCCAAAACTTGGAAGGCAGAGACAGGCCAATCTCTGTGAGTTCAAGGCCAGACCGATCTACACAGCAAGATCCAGAACAGGCTCCAAAATTACACATAGAAACCCTGTCTCAAAAAAACAAAAACAAGACAAACAAACAAAAAAAACCTCTAACAAATACTTTTCATTTGATCAGATAGAACTTGCTAAAAGACAATCTCACCAAAGTTAGGGTTGGAGAAAGTTTTTGTTTTTGTCTTCAGGAGAATGAAGAGATCCAGCTAAGCAATCTGAAGACTACTGGAAAAATGAGACATCTGAAGAAAAAGGACAAATCATCCAGAAAAAAATGTCTCAAGAAAAAGAGTAAGTTGGCCTATTGGTATATCACATTCACAACAAGATAAAATTTCATAAACCTTCCCAAATGTTCGTTTCTGCTGTTCTCTACAGACAAATAATGCAAATAGTCTTTTCGTAGTGCCAGCCCAGTTAAAGATTAAAGCTGGCTTTGGAGCTGGAGTGTGGCTCTCTCCTTCTCTAAACCCAAGGAAACTTATTAAAGTGAAATCTAAAATCTCTGTCTCATATCAGAAGAGCCACCTGATATGGGAATGAAGAAACACAAAACTTTAAGGACTATTTTATTGCCACTAATCTCATAATCCTTTGGTTTCATATTGACTCTCTAACAGTTTTTCTCAAGATAAAAGATGTATGTGTGTGTGTGTATTTTTTAAATTTTTTGTCATAATATTAATGGTCATATAGAATACTAACTAATCTAGAATAAAGTTATATGTACCTTCCTGTACATGATTTCGGGTTTCAGTGTCTATCAGTTTTCTGCAGTGAACCATGAGCATGCCTAACAGCAACCTCTGAAGTCTCCGAAAGGAGGATGGGACCCCACAATGACAATTCCTCCAGGATTATGGTAACACCAAGCTGAAAAACACCACCTAAAGGTCAGCTTTTGGACTACAAAATGCTCAGAACAATTTCAAGATGATCTAGCCTCAAAGACTACTCTGGCCAGGACTTAAGACAAGCCCTGCACTTTCCCATTATACAGAGAACTGGACAACAAATAGTAAAACTATCTCTCCCAGAACTTGAAAATTAACCCAATATTTGTTCAAGATCCCCTAAAGATGCCATTGCCCCCAGACAACAGGAAGTAAGTTTAAGAATAAAGGGCCCACATTCCCAAAAGGTGGGATGGATGGTTTGGTTATTCAATGGGTAAGAGATATTTGTCATTGTTTAGGGGAATTGGTTACAGTCAGGAGGAAAGTTGAACAAAGGAGAAGATTCAAGGTTCTCGTTTCTAAAAGAAAAAAGGGGATATAGATATGCTAGGATAACGATAGATTATTGAATCTACTCTGAAAAGAAAAAAGGGAGGATATAGATATGATAAAATAAAAAGGGTATTATTGAATCTACTTTTTAAAAGCAGCTACTAGTTTTAAATGTTTTACATTGGATTGGACTTTTGTATATTGTATACAAATGTGTATATTGATACAAATTTGAAATTGTGTTAGAACATACTATACATACTTTTCTAATCTCATTCAAGGTATTATACCTATACAGTTCACTTAACAATATAATGCAAATTTCTCATTATTGAAAGTTATTATTGCCAACTGTTTAGGATAATAAGGAAATGCAGTTTAGCAATAAATCACCTATTACAAACAAATTTGTAGTAACATACATTTTTAAGGTCACACAAAGCTATATTTTAAATAGACAGGTTGTCTTCAAACACTTCAGAGATCTACAGAAGATGGCATTTAAGATGTTTAACAGCATAGGTTCTTTCTGTTTTATGACAATGAAATATGTCTGTTTCTGGCAGCACCAATCTATTTCAGAGATGATAATGGGCATCGGAGAAACTCCACAGGAAGTTTACTTTCTTTATGGTAAAAGTAAGCCACTGAGCATGAAAATGCCCTTGCCTTGACTGCGGACACTATGCTGTCCTAACTGGACAAGCAAGATACAAAAGAGAGTGAATGCAAAACATTGTCAACACAAGGTGGGACAGCTCTTCAGAATATCCTGTTTCTCAGAAAAGTCTGTCAAATATTCTAGACCTGTAGACTGAAGACAGATACCCGAACATTGGAAAGGAACTTTGGGTGACTGTCCAAGCAGCCAGCTGTTTCTGTCATTTCTCACACTTTTTGGAAGTCACTTGCTTGCACTTCCTGTTTACTCAGTTAATATCATTTCGTTTTGGGTCTCAGAAGTAGTTGAAGAATAGAGAGTTATAGTTTCCCTTGTTTACCAGACTCAGAATAGAAACTCACAAAGAGGTTTAAAGTGTAAAAGGTTGAGAAACATTAAAAGATAATTTGATAATACAAATTAGAACAGAAAGGGCTGGAGAGATGGATCAGCGGTTAAGAGCACTGCCTGATCTTCCAAAGGTCCTGACTTCAATCCCCAGCAACCATCTGTAATGAGATCTGGTGCCCTCTTCTGGCCTGCAGGCATATATGCAGCAGAACACTGCATATATAATAAATAAATAAATCTTTTAAAAGAAAAAAGAAAGAAAAAAATTGGAAAAGAAAGTAAATCAGGTACAACCTTTTGGACTCATCAAGATAGGATAGATATGAAGTATTTTCTCTGAATTTGTCAAATACAAATAACTAGACATTGTTGATATACTTACTGTCTGTATACACTGTATATAGTTATTGTACTTATTGTATATAGTTTTTCTTATATCAGTTACAGCCTTTTTAAATTTTAGACAAAAAGGGGGAATGTAGTGATATTTTGTTTGTTTTAATAAATAAAGCTTGCCTGAAGATCATAGTGCAGAATTAAGCCACTAGAGGCCAGGGAGTGGTGGCACATGCCACACCTTTAATTCCAGGACTCAAGGACAGCCTGGGTTACAAAAAATTGAATCTTGTCTAAAAAGAGAAATAGAACTCACACAAAAGTGATCCCAGCACTTGGGATCATATGCCTTTAATCCAAGCACTAGTGAGGTGGAGGCAGGGTTCATAAGACTGGGCAGTGAGGGTACATGAGGAGGAAACAAGAGCTCATTAGAGTCTGAGGTTTGGTGGAGACAGTGCAATCTAGACAGTCTGAGGATCGCCCCTTTGATCTGAGCATTGGCAGAGGTAAAAGGTCTCTCTAGTGTCTGGCTGTTCTGCTTCTCTGATCTTCAGCTTTAACCCCTATACCTGACTCTGGGTTTTGACTAATTAAGACCATCTAGACAGGTCTGTCACTGAAAACCCATTCACCAAAATGTTTCTCTTGGAAATTAGGATTACTTTCTTAGAGGAAGAGAAGCCTACCAGTTTCCACTGATTTGGTTCATTCCTCTCAGTAGAGGCAAAAGACAAAAATCAAGAAGGGCGTAACTATCGGTACTTAAATTTATACTTTGAATGGTTGCCTTCTGCATGCAATTTTAAGGACTTTTTATGTTTTCGCTTTTTGAGACAGGGTCTCCTATATAGCACTGGCTGTCCTGGAACTCACTATGTAGATCAGGCTGGCCTTGAACCTGTGATCAACCTGACCCTGCTCCTGAGTGCTAGAATCAAGATATGCATCACAAAACCCAGCCTGCATTTTTTTAAAGATTTATTTATAATATATACAGTGTTATGCCTGCACACCAGAAGAGGGCATCAGATCTCTTCTTTATAGACGGTTGTGAGTCACCATGTGATTGCTGGGAATTGAACTCAGGACTTCTAAAAGAGCAGCCAGTGCTCTTAACCTCTGAGCCATCTCTCCAGTGCCCCCAGTCTGCATTTTTAAGTACTTTTTAAGGTGCTCCATTTGTGAACTCAAACCACAAACACAAATAAATTTACTCCTGTAAGTACTGTGACAACCAGAAAAGAAAGTCAGTCTTAACATCATTAAGTGTTTAGGTTTCTTAGCTGGGCATTTTGATTCATGTCTAGAAAGAATCAGAGTTGGAGATTACGATGGCTACATAGCAAGACTCTGTCTTACAAAGTGTCTTCTCAGAAAAAAACAAATCTCAAAAGTTTAAAATATAATACAAACTATAAATCCATTTCTCTAAAAATATGTAGCGTCATTTACCAAAAATATTAGGAATATAAATGCCAGATATGTATTGAAGATAACTGGGTAACTTTTAATTCCTTTAATATCTAGTCACTTTAATTTTTCAAAACTAGGCATGCATTCTAATGGCACTCATTAAGCTAAAAAATTTAGTCTTTGCCCGGTGTGGTGGCTGAGGCTTTTAATCCCAGCACTCAAGAAGCAGAGGCAGTAGGATCTCTGTGAGTTTAAGGACAGCCTGGTCTACACAGTGATTTCCCGGCCAGCTACTGCTACATATAAAATCCTGTCTCAAAAAAAGTAATCTTTGCATCATTTTATTAATTACTTTTATGAAACTTTTTGATAATAAACTATATTTTATCACCTTACAAACGTTTCATGGAGTGTCCATGCTGACAAACAGAAAATAGAGAAAGCCATTATTAAAATGTTTTCTTTTGCTTACAAAAAAAAATTTCAGAAAATTAAGGTAACATCTTAAATTTTTTCCAAATAAATCTATCTTATAGGATTCCGCCCTTAATACATAATGTGTGTGTATGTGTGTGTGCATGCGCGCATTTCTACCTACCTATGTGAATTCTCAAATAAAGGAAACGATAACTTTCTTTCACTTAACTAAAAGAAGTGTAAATATGGACAAATTGATTTTTCAGATTCACTTTAGGAAAGCAACAAACAAACTTATTTAAAACATTAATGTGCCTCACAAATAGATAAATCGGGACCCCTGAGGATCAGTCCTTCGGTCACATGCACATCTGCCTCAGCAGAAATTAACTCTCAGCAGTTCTACTTATCATGTGCCGTCCCAGGAGAGGACAGCAGTAATGGACCCTGCGAATCCCACAATAGAGGGCAACCGAAGAAATAAAAAGTGTAAACTCTACTTCAGATGCTAAATCGAAAATATTTAGTGGTTCAAAATTCAAAATCCATTTCTGGAAATTCAGTATTTATACCTTTCCAGTGGGCTAAGAGTGTAATTAAGTAGGAAAGTGTACTCTTATCATGCACAAGACCGAGTTCAATCTCCAACACCAAAAGTGATTAAATAACATATTGACTTTGACCTCTTTTCTTTCAGCTAAAATAATTATAAAATTTATGACAAATGTTAATCTTTCACTTTCCTACTTTATCAATTCATGTACTTTTCACTCTGTGAAAATTATAATCTAAAATTATACTAACCTTCATTGCTCACAAACAGACAAACCTGTTTCTTATTAGTTGACTACAACTGCAAACTAATCCCTTTTCCATCCCCCAGCTTCTCATCTGACAGATGACACTTTCCCATAATGTGCTAGACAACAGAACTAGCACTTTAGTGTTTTAGGTTTGGCCACTCCTAGCAGCTGTGACCTTCCTACCCACAATCCACTACAAAGTATAAATTAATTATGCTGGGCATGTCCCTAGGTATTCAGTAGTGATTAGCTCTAGGATACCCCTACACACACACACACACACACACACACACACTCCAACATCTTTGGATACTCAAGTCGTTTACATAAAACTTCATAATATTTACATGTTATCTATCATACACACTCCACTATCTGTAGATTACTAACAATACCTAATAAAATGTAAATGCCATGTAAGTAATTGTTACACTGTATCATTTAGGGAATGACAAAAAGGTCTGTCGGCATTTATTCAGAGGGAATATTTTCAATTACCAGTTGATTGAATCACCAATGTAGGGCCCTCCAACAAGTAGGGCTGATGGTATACTGTATAATTCACTCACAGATCAGCCTCTTACACTACATTAGAAATCCCTGAAGACTGTAGGAGTGTAATATCAACAGTTCTGGGCAAAAAGATTGGTAAAATTAAGCGATAAAACCTCTTAACCATTCCTACACAGCTCTGTTAGCAAAGCAACTGACACACAAACATTTGTGAGGGTTTTGCTTTGAAATCAATCTTTAACCAAAGTCACACTTTCTTCCTACTGAATACACACTTCCAACCACTTCTTTAAAGCGGAAAGGATGTCCAATATACATGTTTGCAACACAGTAATAGAGACCAGTGCATATGTAATCAAATAAAATCTAAGAACATTATCTTATGTGATCCTCAGAAAACTTAAGAACCTAAAAATTAGCGCATTTTTAATATATAATTCATGCTAAGGACTGAGAATGCTTTCCAATGTAACCGGTGTTAAGGATATCAGCAGAGATGGGGGTAGCAACAAGAACATTAAAAACGGGAACTGTTTTAAACACCCTGCTTCCATTTCCACTTTAACCAGAAATTTTAAATGGCAGTGGGGAAAAAATGGAGGCAGAATCTGTAATTCAGTGTATGGCCTACGAAGAACAAGAGATACTGGATTTGCAAACTATGAGCTAATTTTTAAAACGTTTTAATCCATAAGATTTTTACATTTATCATGACCAGCTGGTTCTCATCTCACCAATGCCTCCCCCCCACCTTCTCACCTTCCTACACATACACACACCCACTATGAGTCCAGGTGCCAAACCAATCATCATGGGGGGGAACTAAACCATGTGGTTCATTTTCGTTATTCTTTGTGAAAGATAGTCATCATTCTTTTTCCCACAGGAAAATTACCTATTCTAACGGGGATTGGGGAGGGAAAGCAGCTCATTATCATCCAGTTTCCCATTCTCCATAGGGAGAAAAAGGGCATTAACTTGTAATAAGCGACAGCCGTTCCACCGTGTCCCCTTTACAACCTAAAACAACAACAAAAATTAAACTTAGGGTTAAGAATTTTCGTTTGGTCTTCAGGGGGCAATTCACTTTGCAGGACCAGGAACCCTTAAAAGCTCCTGAGAATCCGGCAGGAGGTAAACTACCCCTCTCTCACACACAACCCTGCCATGCAAGCAAGATTCCGTTATACACAAAACGCCACTCTCCACCTCCTCCTCCACCCGGACTGACAGGCGAGGAGCGCGGGGGCGAGCGGGCAGAGGCGAGGAGGCGGGCCGCCACACGCGCACCGCACCGCGCCGCGGACCGCGCGGGGCTCCCGGGCAGCTCGGCCGACCCCGCTCCCTCCGGCCGCCGCCCTCGGCCCGTCCCCGCCCCGGCCCCTCCGCTCGGCGGCGCCCCGCAAACCCCAGCGACCTGACGCGCTCGGCGAGGGACGCGGCGCACCTGGATGTAGTTGTTCTCGCAGTAGTCGGCCACCCGCTCCAGATTCGTGTAGCTATCGAACAGGGCCCGGCGGCCCCCCGGGATTTCCTCTTCCAGCAGCATCTGCAGCTCCGCCATCTTCACATCCTCCTCCTCCTCCTCATACAGTCCGCAGAGGCAGCGGCCGCGACGCCTGGGAGAGGAGGAGCAGCGGCGACCGCGGCGGGAGTCGGGAGGAGCGCGGCGGGGGAGGGGACGACGGGGACGGGGGCGGGGCGCGAGCCGACCGGCCGCGAGGACGGTCACCGCGGCGACGGACGGGCGAGCGCGCGCGCTCCCCGCCCTCCGCCCCCGGGCACCCGAAAAAGATTCCCACCCGCGCCGCCCCTCCCCCACTTCCGGCGTCTCCTAGCGACGGGAGGCGGGGGCCAGGATGCGCGCGGGAGCCGGACTCCGGGTTAACCCTTTCGCCCGCGCGGGTTTCCCGGCTCTGGAAGTCCCTAGGCAGCCTTTGTTAGCCTGGCTGGAATGCGCCGCCGCCCGCATCCCTCACCTCTGCGCCACACCCCAGACCGATTCCTCCGGAGGTCGTCTGCCTGAGGAAGCTCTCCAGGCCCCTCTGGAGGCCTAGGGAGGACAGTGTCTTCGCACCCTCTGTGAAAGATCACACCTCTTCAGAGCAGCCCAAAGTACTGAACTTTCAGGTAGCTCTAAGTGCCAGCTTGGACTTCATCCTCTTTTTTACAAAGAAAATTACAGTTACCTAATCCCAAATCTATTCTTCATTCATTCATTCCTTCGTATTCCCTGCCTCCCCTTCTCTGGTTTTTTGCAGTCTTCCCGATGTAGACCAGGCTGACTGAAATTACGAGCATATGCTGTGGTTACCCAGCGTGGGTCCCCTCCTCTCTTGACTTTCTTCAAATTTTCGACCGTGGTTTTGATGCTAATAACTTCATTATTCACATGGTTGTGGTATGAATAAAATTAAATAAATGCACATTGAAACATGTTAAGTACTACAAAAATTCAAGGTTGCTCATTCTGATCTTGCTTATAATCCAGATGTCTTGGTAAGACAGGTGTTTAAAGTGGTTATAGACCCAGCTGGACCACATCAACATTTAAACATCATGTTTTGGGCTCTGAAACAAAAACATACATACTGGAAAAGTATTTATCAAAAGCTTATAAATAACAACAGGGAGAGCTGGGGTTGGTAGCTCAGGGGCATGGATTGTAAGACTTGTAACAGGGAAAAAGAGAAACTAAAATGTGTAAGGGACAGTCATGTAAATGTCACATACACTTGCTTCAGGAAATGAGGTTCATACAAATAGATAATGAAAACAAACTCAGACTTTCATACAAACTTCAAAAGATCAAAAAACTGTGTTGAGTCTGGAGAGATGGCTTAGCAGTCAGAGCACATACTGTCTCCACATAACCAGTTTGGTTCCCAACAGCAATGCTGCTCACAGTCACCTGGAACTCTAGCTGCAGGAGCTCCAACACCCTGCACACATGTGACATACACTCACATAGAAACACACACGTGAATAAAAATAATTTTAAAGTATTTGTTAACATGAAAACCATAACTCTCATCTTAAAGGGAATAAGAGATGGTTGGTTTATTCTGGGGCCATTTTGAGTGACCCAGGGCCAAGGAATGCAGTCTTAGGTTACCCAAATCCCATGTTCCAACATAGAAGCAGTTTCATCATGTTTTTATAGTTTTACATAATAAAAGTCATAAATCAAGGGGCTAAAGAGATGGCTCATAGGTTAAAAGAACTGGCTGCTCTTCCAGAGGACCCAGATTCAAACCTCAGCACCTGAAAGACCCCCCCAATGGGGAGACTCTCACTCAAGTCTCCGGATAACGTGACCCACCAAGAACTCACAAGAGACCGTCCTTGCTGCAGTCACACGAGGTTTATTGACAGGAACCAACGCAGGGGAGGAGTTCCACCCAGGAGTAGCTGGGAGAGGGGGTATTTAAGGGAAGAAATGAAACTACAACCCAAAGGGGGTGGGGAGCTCAAAAATACCAGTGATAATCACAAGGGGATAACTCCCCGTTTCTCAAGATTATTTTCAAGATTATAATCTAACTTTATGGTCAGCTAGTTCCTGGAACAGAGCCACTGAACCGGCTAACCTAGATTTTTGGCTCTTCTCTTCCTCCTAGATTTTTGGCTCTATTTTTCCTGCTAGAGGGGTCTGGATTTATCTGGGTCTTTCACACCCACAGGGCTCACAATTGTCTGTAACTCTAGTTCTAGGGGTCCCAACTCCCTCACACAGGCATGTGCGCAGGCCAAACACCAAATGCACATTAAAAATAAATGGTAAGTCAAAACAAGTTTAAAATACATTGGTGGGTACATCAAAGAGGCCGGTATATCAAGATTGGGGAAGGCTTTCTCTAAGCTCAGGGTGCTATCTGATGGCATTCTTAGCTTTTGGCTGAAGCTAATTGCCTATTAAGTTAATAAATACTAAAATTTTTTATTTTTTAATCTATTGTCACAAGATATTGATTCCAACACGGGAGGGGGTGATGCAAGGAATGGCATCTTTGGAGAGCCAGAATTTAGCCCAACATAAGAGAATTAGCCTCTGGACCTGCAATATTCAAGTCTCTTCACTACTGAAATTCTAATCAGCCAGCCAGTCTCTCTAGACAGAGAAAGAACTTTCAGTTTTCTTGCACCACCAGATGTGGCTTCTTTTCAAAAGTTTTCCTTCACAAAGTCTACCAGGTAAAGCAGACAGGATCCTTCGCCACCATACTTTTCCCCCACCTAGCATTCTTTCAAATACTGCCTAGCAATTGTTCCAAAAGACAAATTTCCTGGGAGAGGATTCATCAAATGGCCAAGGGGAAATTGTAGTGCTTTCTCTAATTTGTGACAGCTTCTTTGATTCTTTGATTCCTTATCTAAAAGGAATCAGAACTAGGATTGTAGCTCAGTGATCAGCACTGACTATCATGGATATACCATTTAACACTCAGAAGCCTGAGGGCACAAGGATATAGCAAAATTGATTAAAAAAAAAAAAAAAGCAGGACAACCTATAAAAGACTCCAGAGTTATTTGGGTCTAGGACTGGATTGTGTATGTTTTGAAAATTCCCACCAATTGCCCATACTTGTTTAAGTTGAAGGATGCAATTGAAATTACTCATTTTTAAAGTTTTTAGATAAATTGTTATGGAAAGACAGAAATTCATTTAAACCATCAAAAAGTAACAAAATTGCCTGGGCTATGGTGGCACATATCTTTATTCCCAATACTCAAGAAGCAGAGGCAGACATATCTCTGAGTTTGAGGCCAACGTGGTCTACAGAGCAAGTTCAGGACAGCCAGGACTGTTTCACAGAGAAACTCTGTCACGAAAAAAAAAAGTAGCAAAATATTAGTACTTATTTCATGTAAGCTCCATATGAATGGAAACAAACCTCTGGAGCAAGAAGACACATTTCAAGAACTCTTAAGAAAAAGTAATTTTAAGTGTGCATTAAATTAAGTATGTATTAAGTATCCTTTTATAAGGATATCTTAGAACAATCTTTTGTAACTGTATTCATTAGCTCCTTTTTTGTCTTACCTTTTTCACAGCTTGGGTCTATCTGATATTAGCAATAGAATTCAGGGCTGCACACATGACCAGTAGTCACTTCTCTACCACTGAACTGCTTTCCTCAACCACCTTATCAAAAGCCATTGTGATCTGAGAGTCCCTGCCTTCCACCAATCTCTGGTTAATCACTTCTTCACCAGAAAGCTACCTCCAGTCTCAAAACAAGTTGCTGCTTCTCATATCCTTCTTAAAACAGTTCACACATAAATTACATGTAATCATTCTGCATTGAATGACTTCCTTCATGTCTTAGAAAATTTCAAATGTGTACTTTTTCATCAAATACACTTACGGCCGATGCCTTATGGAAAAGACCAGGAAAGCAAAGCTGAAGGCAGAGACAAGTTTGAAGACTACTAAATCTGTCTAAGTATGAGATGACAATGATCTTCAGGGAGGAAAGATGCAAAGAAGTAAGTGGTCTAATAACTACATGGGCAGCACAATCAATAGGGGTCAGTGTGTGAATTGGAAGCTGATGAAATAGTCAGTGTGAGTGGTCAGATTATGACCTTGGATACCTAAGCAGTGGTAGGATCCACATATAAATTACTATCCCATACATCCATTAAAAACTTCCTAATTATTGTTCTGGTTTGCTTCTAGTTCTTTATTGTTTGTTTGTTTGTTCTTCTCTGGCAAGGTCTCACTATATAGCTCTGGCTTGCTTGGAACTCACAGACATCAGCCTGCCTTTGCTTTCCAAGTGCTGGGATTAAAGGCATGTACCACCATGCCTGGCATGTTTTGGCCCTTGTTATCAGGAACCAAATACTTATATAAAGGGCGTTGGTTAGTTCTGTATTCTTACATTACTGTTGGTAAATTATTTGATACAATGATGACAATCACACATATAATCATTAAGTAGTATGTTGTCAACCCCAAAGAACTTGAGCATCAAAAGGGATAAGATACTGCTTATCACAGAGCCAAATATGAGTTACCATGACCTTCAAACATAGATTTAGGTCACTCCATATTCCATGTTCCAATGAGGTAGAAATTTCATGAATTTTTCATAGTAACAGAAGAAAGCCATAAATAACTGTGACTGGATGCTTAAAATCCCACACTAGCTCAGACTTGAGAAATAGATATTTATTTAGGGGTAAACTCACAAATCAGAATCCTCTGCTTGACCAGTTGGATCATGCCAGCCAAAATGAGCAGCCAGCAGAAAGGAGCAAGGGGAAGGAGAAACGGGACGGACCCAGATTTTTCATCCACGTATAGAGTATAAGAGGCCAAGCCCCAGTTGGTGGGTACTTACAAGCTGCAGGTCTTCCTAAAGCACCTCCACCTTTTGATTAAATAAGAGAGTTCTAAGCTTAATACAAAATTATATACAATAAGAACAAATATCCTATTCTAACTAGCTTAAGTCTTGTATAATAAATAACTTGGCCAAGTCACGAGAGGAAAGTAACTACAATTATCCAGTCTTAAACCCCATCAAAGATCCGAGAAGGGAAATAATACTACTTGAGTAAGTAGAAAGTGCAATCAAGCAACTTCCAAAACGTGCAACAAATGACAGAAGCAACTGGCTACCTGGGCAATCACCCAAAGTCTCATTTGCAACGTTGAAGCAACCAACTTTGGCTAAGGCCTTGAATACCTGACAGACCATTTTCAAAGGCAAGAAATTTTTCAAAACCATCTTACCCTGTCTTGGTAAGATTTGACAGTACTGCTTATCCATTTCCGGATACTATGTATCTTGTCAGTGGTTGACGCATGGGCATTTCTTTGCCCAAAGGCCAGTTTTGCCAAGAAGAAAACAAGCTCCAAGTGGAGTGTCTTCGGTGCTCAACATTCTCTCGGGAATAGATCAATGCTGCTAGGAACAATTGTGTCTCACTTTAAAAGAACTCTAAGTTATTTAAATGCCATTTTCTACAGCTCTTTGAAGTGGTTGAAGATTATCTACCTATGCAGAATATAATCTCTATGTATCTAAAGAACCTGATTAGTCTAACTATAAGTATGACAAACATGGATGACTATTGATCTATAATTCTTAATACCTATATAACTTAATGACTAAGACAATAAACAACAGTGCAATAAATGAGAACAATGACCTCCAAATGTAAACAATGTATAAGTATCTTGATCAGAGGTAGAAATGTACACTGCAATATGGTAAATATACATATATTAATATATAAAAATGTTTTAAACAGAGGTAGAAGCATGCATGCATACAACATTCAATATAATTTAGCTTTGTATCAAGATACAAGAATCTATACCAATGTAATTGTCTATAAATTCTCACAAGTATTCACTCTATTACTCACTATTATTATTAGTGTGAGTAAGCTCATAGCAATCTTTTATCCCATTCAATTTTCCTTTTTTTTTTTCAAAAGGATCCCTGAGCTTATAAAATTTCCTCTCCCAACCCCCAACCCTATACCAAGCATAATCAAACCCTAAATGATGTCCCTAACCCTGAGGACAAACTTTGTTGGGAGGGGGGATGTCATCTTCTAGAATTACAGCTGTCATGGGGGCGACATTCTTTCTATGGGATCCTGTGAAAGTAAAATGATGGTCAAGTTTCAAAATTAATGTCTGTTTGATTGCAAATAGTCTCTGAGTATTTTGTGGAGGTCTGGCCAGAACATGGTAAAGATGTGCACCATTTCAGATAACCAAGTTGGAACCATCTTGTGTAACTGGTACCCAAAACAGGTCTTGTAGTAGCATTAGCAGCATCATGACGTCATATCAACCAGGTGGAGTTGTTGTGGGGCCCCATCTTCTTCCTGGAAACTTCAAGGATTACTGCAGAAAAATTCATTGTTCATTGTGGAAAACTTAAGCATCGTTTATATAGACATATATGGACAAATATATTCAATGAAAGGTACTATAAAGACAAAAATAGATATGAAGAAATGTAAAATTTTTTCTAAATTCTTTTTTCTTTCTGTCCCACATCGTGGCTCCTGACGAGAGATAGAAACTCTGGATTTTTCTTTTAACATTATGCTTAGATTTAAAGAAGGACAGAGCCATTGTACAACTCCAAAACCAGCTCTCCATATTCATAAATACATATATATATAAATGTATACACTCTATCATTTGTACTTACGAACCACATTTGATTTTTTTTAAGATTTATTTATTAATTATGTATATGGCATTCTGCTTGCATGTGTCCCTGCAGGCCAGAAGAGGGCACCAGATCTTATTACAGATGGTTGGGAGCCACCATGTGGTTGCTGGGACTTGAACTCAGAACCTCTGGAAGAACAGTCAGTGCTCTTAACGTCTGAGCCATCTCTCCAGCCCCACATTTGATTTTTTTGATGATCCTTATTAGGTAGTTACTTTTCCATCGGTCATCATTCAAACAGCGAGGGTGTCTTGAATTTTTGAAGATGAGTGTTTTCCTGCAAAGACAAGAACAGAACCCTGCCCCCATCCTATATGCTTTCCTCACCACCTGTATGGTTATCATCATTGTGGATGAGCTGTCATTTCTCCTTTCCAAGAGGTTTCTCCTCTTCAAACCGAATCTTTATTAATTTTGATGGTATACATAATTTTTCTTCTCCTGTGGAAACAAGAGCAAAACCCCTTCCCCAACGTAGCACATCTCCTGGCTTCCATTGTGAGGTCAGCACATCCTTGAAATAAACCGGTTGATTTAGTTCAGCAGACTTTTCCATTATCCAATGTCTTTCTGCTGCTGCTGTCCCTTTCTCATTAGCATTAAGAAAATTCAAGGTTAATAAAGCATTATGTAATCTATTTCTGGGGGCATTTTCCACCCCTTTTTGTTTATTTGACATATCCTTGTAGTTCGATTTGATCTTTCTATAATTGCTTGACCTGTAGAATTGTGTGGTATACTTGTAACATGCTTAATATTATAATAAGCAAAAAACGTTTCATTTTCCTAGAGACATATGCTGGACCATTATCTGTCTTTATTTGTGCAGGTATATCCATGATGGCCATAACTTCTAATAGATATGATTACTGAATCAGCCTTTTCTGAGCTCAAAGCAGTTGCCCACTGAAAGCCTGATTAAGTGTCAATGGTGTGGTGTACATATTTTAATTTTCCAAACTCTGCAAAGTGAAACACATCCATCTGCCAGATTTCATTCCTTTGAGTACCCTTTGGGTTAGTCCCTGCAGGTAGCGGTGTTTGATTATAGAAAGAGCAAGTAGGGCATCTCTTTATAATCTCCTTAGCTTGCTGCCATGTAATAGAAAACTCTTTCTTTAAACCTTTGCTATTGACGTGATGTTTTTCATGAAATTCTGAGGCCTGCAACATGCTACCAATCAATAATTGATCAATTTCTGCATTACCTTGTGCTAGAGGACCTGGAAGACCTGTATGGGATCGGATGTGTGTTATGTACATAGGACAAAGCCTATTCCTGATTGTGTCTTGCACCTGGATAAATAATGAAGTCAATTCTGTATCATCTGGTATAAATTCAGTGGTTTCAATATGCAAGATAACTCTTTCTGCATATTGTGAATCAGTAACTATATTAAGAGGTTCTTTAAAATCCCTTAACATTATGAAAATGGCATATAATTCTGCCTCTGAACATAATTATAAGGGCTTTGTTCCACCTTACTCAATTCTTCTGATTTGTAACCTGTCTTCCCGGATTTATTTGCATTAGTATAAAATGTACGGGCTCCTGTGCCAATTCATTCAAGGCTACTTCTCACTTTTCTCTTCTATAAGGTTCAGTATGGATTGATTTATGTTGAGGTCTGATCCATTTGGACTTGAGTTCTGTGCATGGTGATAGATATGGATCTATTATATTCTTCTACATGTTGACATCCAGTTATACCAGCACCATTTGTTGAAGATGATTTCTTTTTTTCTATTTTCTATTTTTAGCATATTTGTCAAAAATCAGGTGTTCCTAGGTGTGTGGATTAATATCTGGGTCTTTGATTCGATTCCATTGGTAAACATCTCTGTTTTTATGCCAATACAAAGCTGTTTTTATTACTGTAGCTCTATAATAAAGCCTGAAGTCAGGGATAGTGATACCTCCCAAGGTTCCTTTCTTGTCCGGGACTGTTTTTGCTATCCTGGGTTTTTCAATTTTTGATATGATGTTGACTATTGTTCTTTTGAGGTCTGTGAAAAGTTGTTTTGGGGAAAGTCGCTATTCGCCTGCAACCTCGGTGGAACTCTGAAACACAGCTTGCTCCAATATCGAGGGGACTTAAGAGGTGAGTGAACAGCCACGTGGCAGGACATCCCATTCTCTGGGACCTCCAGGCCCTTCCTCCAACTCCCTTGGCTTTTCTAGCCAGCCAGCAGGAAAACTTCCTGCAGGTAGGCCCCCTAAAACCCAACGCCATTCATCTGACCTTCCAAGACACTAGTCCCATCCCACCCCCAAACACGCCTATTCTCCTGCAACCTTGGTGGAACTCTAAAACACAGCTTGCTACAATACTGAGGGCACCAAGAGCTTGCTACAATGCCAAGGGGACTAAGATTGAGGACTAAGGGAGCAAAACAGGAGAGAAGACCAAGAGAGTAGGCTTAGAGAGACCTCAGAGGCTTCCTGAGACACAGATATTGACAGTACAGAGCACACCAAGAAAAATTCCCAAACACCCGGACAGGCACTGCAAGGATTGGACCAAGGCGCAAAAACATTGTCAGTCTCATTTGAAAGAAGAGATGGGTGGGTACTAATGCAAGAATCCCTCCAACAACCTTAAAAGAACAAGGTAACACCAGAAACCAGTGGTCATACAGCAGGAAGACTTGATCATTCTAATCCAGAAGAAGCAGAAGAAAATAACTTTAAAGATAACTTTGTGAAAATGATGGAGACCTTTAAAGGGGAAACAAAAAACTCCCTTAAAGAAATGGAGGTAAATACAAACAAAAATTGGAAGAAATTAATAAATCACTCAAATAAACCCAAGAAAACTAAAAAAAAAACAATCAAGCAGGTGAAGCAAACAGTTCAAGACTTGAAGACTGAAATAGGGATAATAATGAAAACACAAACCAAGGGAATTCTGAATATAGAAAATCTGGGTAAATGAACAGGAACTACAGAGACAAGTATAACCAACAGAATACAAGAGATAGAAGAAAGAATCTCGGGTGTTGAAGATACTATAGAGAAAATAGATTCATTGGCCAAAGAAAACGTTAAATCCAACAAATTCTTAACACAAAACATTCAGGAATTCTGGGAATATTAAGAGCTGCAAAGGAAAAAGGTCAAGTAACATATAAAGGTAAACCTACCAGAATTACACCTGACTTCTCAATGGAAACCATGAAAGCCAGAAGGTCCTGGGCAGATGTGCTGCAGACACTAAGAGACCACAGATGCAAGCCCAGACCACTATACCTAGCAAAGCTTTCAATCACCATCGATGGAGAAAACAAGATATTTCATGACAAAAACAGATTTAAACAACACATATCCACAAACTCAGCCCTACAGAAAGTACTAGAAGGAAAATCCCAACCCAAGGAAGTTAACTGCACCCACAAAAACACAGGCAACAGATAACTCATCAGAAAAACCAAAGAAGGGAAACATACAAGACTACTACCAAAAATAACAGGAATTAACAACCCCTGGTTATTAATGCCTCTTAATACCCATGGACTCAATTCACATATAGAAAGACACAGGATAAGAGAATAGATACAAAAAGAGGATCCAGCCTTCTGCTATATACAAGAAATACAACTCAAACACAGAAACAAACACTACCTCAGAATAAAGGGTTGAAAAAAGGTTTTGCAATCAAATAGACCTAAGAAACAAGTGGGTGTAGCTATTCTAATATCTAACAAAATATATTTCAAACTAAAATCAATCAGAAGAGATGGAGAAGGACACTTTATACACATAAGAGGAACAATCCATCAAGATGAAATCTCAATCCTGAACATCTATGCCCCTAATACAAGGGCACCCAGATATGTAAAAGAAACTTTACTAAAATCGCACATCAAACCCCACACACTAATAGTAGGAGACTTCAACACTCAATTCTTGCCAATGGACTGGTCAACCAGACAAAAACTTAGCAGAGAAATAAGAAAACTTACAGCTGTTATAAATCAAATGGACTTCATAGACATCTATAGAATATTCCATGCAAACACAAATGATATATCTTCTCAGCACTTTATGGAACCCTCTCAAAAATTGATCACATACTCGGTAATAAACCAAACCTCCCCAGATACAAAAAAAATGAAGTAACCCTGATGTAGGAGGTTCTTCTGTCTATGTGTTGCTTTCATTGGTTGAATAAAGAAACTGCCTTGGCCTTTTGATAGGGCAGCACTTAGGTAGGCGGAGTAGACAGAACTGAATGCTGGGAAGAAGGGAGAGAGAAAGCCACCATGGAGCTGCCAGGTCAGACATGCTGAATCTTTCCTGGTAGGCCATGACATCGTGGTGACATACAGATTATTAGAAATGGGTTGAACCAAGATGTGAGAGTTAGCCAATAAGAGGCTAGAACTAATGGGCCAGGCAGTGTTTAAAAGAATACAGTTTGTGTATGATTATTTCAGGTGTAAGCTAGCAGGGAGGCTGGGACAACAAGCAGCCCAATCCTCCTGTAATATAACCCCTGTGTCTTATCAGATCACCATGGATTAAAGATAGAATTTAATAACAATACTACTCTCAGAAAGCCTACAAAGTCATGGAAATTGAACAGTGAACTACTGAAACACCCCTGGGTCAAGGAAGAAATAAAGAAAGAAATTAAAGACTAGAATTCAACAAAAATGAAGGCACAATGTATCCAAACCTATGGGACACTATAATAGTAGTACTAAGATGAAAGTTCATAGCACTAAGTGCCCACATAAAGAAAATAGAGAAAGCTCACATTAGTGACTTAACAGCACACCTAGAACAAAAAGAAGCAGACTCACCCAGAGAGGAGTAGAAAACAGAAAATAATCAAATTGAGGGCTAAAATCAACAAAATAGAAACAAAGAAAACAATACAAAAAAATCAATGAAACAAAGAGCTGGTTCTTTGAGAAAATCAACAAAGTAGACAAACCCTTATCCAAACTAATCAAAAGACAAGACAGATCATCTGAATTAACAAAATCAGAAATGAAAAGGAGGACATAACAACAGAAACAGGAAATTCAGAGAATCATTAGGTCATATTACAAAAACTGTACTCAACAAAATTGGAAAATGTAAAAGAAATGGACAATTTTCTAGATAGATATCATATACCAAAATTAAATTAAGACCAGGTGAGCAATTTAAATAGACCTATAAACTTTGAGGAAATAGAAACTGTCATCAAAAATCTCCCAACCGAAAAAAGCCCAGAGCCAGATGATTTTAGTGCAGAATAATACCAGAACTTTCAAGAAGAACTAATACCTATACTCCTCAAAGTGTTCCACATAATAGAAACAGAAGGGTCATTGCCAAACTCTTTTTATGAGGCTGCAGTTACCCTGATACCAAAACCACACCAAGACTCAACAAAGAAAGAGAATCACAGACCAATCTCACTCATGAACATGGATACAACAATACTCAATAAAATACTAGCAAGCCAAATCCAAGAACACATCAAAAAAATCATCCACAGTGATAAAGTTGCCTTCATCCAAGAAATGCAGGGCTGGTTCAACATATAAAAATCTATCAATGTAATCCATCATATAAATAAACTTAAAGAAAAAATACCATATGATCATTTCATTAGATGCTGAAAAAGCATTCTGCAAAATCCAACACCCCTTCATGATATAGGTCATGGAGAGATCAGGGATACAAGGAATATATCTAAACATAATAAAAGCAATAAACAGCAAGACTTCATCAAATTAAATGAAGAAAAAACTCAAAGTGATTCCACTAAAATCAGGAACAAGACAAGGCTGTCCACTCTCTCCACATCTCTTCAAAATATTTCTTGAAGTTTTGGCTATAGCAATAAGACAACAAAAGGAGATCAAGGGGATTCAAATTGGAAATGAAGAAGTCAAACTTTTGTTATTTGCAGATGATACGATAGTATATATAAGTGACCCCAAAACTCTACCAGAGAACCCCTACAGCTGATAAATCTCTTCAGTGATGTGTCAGGATACAAGAGCAACTCAAAAAAATATCAGTAACCCTCCTATATACAAATGATAAAGAAGGAGAGAGGGAAATCAGAGAAACATCACCTTTCACAAAAGTCACAAATCACATAACATATCTTGGGGTAACACTAACCAAAGAAGTCAAAGACCTATTTGACAAGAACTTTAAGTCTTTGAAGAAAGAAATTGAAGAAGATACCAAAAAATGGAAAGATCTCTCATGCTCTTGGATAGGTAGGATCAACATAATAAAATTGGCAATCCTACCAAAAGCTATCTATAGATTCAATGCAATCCCCATCAAAATCCCAGCACAATTCTTCACAGATCTTGTAAGAATAATACTCATCTTCATATGGAAAAACAAAAAGCCCAGGATAGCCAAAACAATCCTGCACAATAAAGGAACTTCCAGAGGCATCACCATCCCTGACATCAAGCTCTATTACAGAGCTACAGTAATGAAAAATGTACTGGCATAAAATCAGAGAGGTTGACCAATGTAATCGAATCAAAGACCCAGATGTTAATCCACAGATGCATGAACATGGATTTTCAATAAAGAAGCTAAAATTATACAATGGAAAAAAGAAAGTATCTTCAACAAATGATGCTAGCATAACAGGATGTCAACATGTAGAAGAATGAAAATAGATCCATATTTATCACCATGCACAAAACTCAAGTCCAAATGTATTAAAGACTTCAATATAAATCGAACCACATTGAACCTGATAGAGGAGAGAGTGGGAAGTAATCTTCAATGCATAGGCACAGGAGACCACTTTCTAAATATAACAACAGTAGCACAGACTCTGAGAACAACAATAAATAAATGGGACCTCCTGAAACTGAGAAGCTTCTGTAAAGCAAAGTGCTGTAGGAGGGTCTTCTATTTGTGTATTGCCCTCATTGGTTAAATAAAGAAAACTGCCTTGGCCTTTTGGTAGGGCAGCCCTTAGGTGGGCGGAGTAGATAGAACGGAATGCTGTGAGAGAGAAGGCAGTGTGGCAGACGCCATGCTTCTCCAGCACAAGATGGACACTGGTTAGACTCATGCCGGTAAGCCACAACTCAAGTGGCGATACACATTAATGGAGATGGGCTAAAATAATATGTGAGAGTTAGCCAATAAGGGGCTGGAGA
>PVIU01001298.1:0-41684 GCA_004026605.1 Ondatra zibethicus | reverse complement strand
ACTACAGCAAAGGACACACAAAGTAAATAAGACAAAAAGGCAACCTATAGAATGGGAAAAGATTTTCACCAACCCCACATCAGACAAAGGACTGATCTCCAAAATATATAAAGAACTCAAGAAATTAGACATCAAAATTCTAAATAACCTAATTTAAAAATGCGATACAGAACTAAACAGAGAATTCTCCACAGAAGAATTTCAAATGGCAAAAAAATACTTAAGGAAATGTTCAACATCTCTAGCCATCAGAGAAATGCAAATCAAAACAACTCTGGGATACCATCTTATACCTGTCAGAATGACTAAGATCAAAAACACCAATGATAGCTTATGCTGGAGAGGATGTGGAGTAAGGGGAACACTCGTCCATTGCTGGTGGGAATGCATACTTGTACAACCAATTTGGAAATAAGTATGGCAGTTTCTCAGAAAATTGGAAAGCAATCAACCTCCAGATCCAACAATACTACTCTTGGGCATCTACCCAAAAGATGCTCAATCATACTACAAAGGTATTTGTTCAGCTATGTTCATAGCAGCATTATTTGTAATAGCCAGAATGTGGAGACAACCTAGATGCCCCTCAACTGAAGAATAGATAAAGAAAATGTCGCACATTTACATATTAGAGTATTACTCAGCAGTAAAAAACAATGACATCTTGAATTTTGTATGCAAATGGATGGAATTTGAAAACACTATTCTGCTTTCTTTTCCTCAGGCTGCCGGGAAGATCGAGGACATTCAGACCAAATGTGCTTACCAAAAGCAGTCCACAATCTTTCAAAACAAGAAGCATGTTCTGCTTGGAGAAACTGGCAAGGAAAAACTCCCTTGGTATTACAAAAACATCATTCTAGGCTTCAAGAAACCCAAGGAGGCCATTGAGGGCACCTACATTGACAAGAAATGCCCGTTCACTGGCAACGTCTCCATCTGAGGTCAGATCCTGTCTGGTGTCATGACCAAGATGAAGATGCAGAGGAATATTGTCATCTGCCAGGACTATCTTCATTACATCTGAAAGTACACCACAAGAATATATCTGTGCACCTATGCCCCTGTTTCAAGGATGTACAGATCAGTGACATTGTCACTGTCAGAGAGTGCAGGCCCCTGAGCAAGACTGTGAGTTTCAAGGTTACTAAGGCTGCTGGCACCAAGAAATAGTTTCAGAAGTTCTGAGAGCACCTTGGCCAGCTCCCTAGAACAAATAAAGTTATTTTCTGGCTCACAAAAAAAAAGAAAGATAAGAAAAGAAAAAAAGAAACCACTATCCTGAGTGAGGTAACCCAGACCTAAAAAGATGAAAATGGTATGTACTCACTCATAAGTGGATACTAGCTATAAACAAAGGATATTGAGCCTATAGTTCATTATCCTAGAGAAGCTAAGTAATAAGGTGAACCCTAAAAAAAACATATATAGATCCAACTGGAAAGTGGAAACAGACAAGATCGCCTGCTTATTCTTTTCTCCTCCTTATGGATCTCACAAATATACAGTATAGAAAACAGTATAATTTCAAAAATTGGCTAATTGTATTCATATTCTGTCTTAAATTAGGTTGAAGATTTAATAAAACTTCAAGCTTCAGAATTACTGATTTTTTTATTGAAAATGGTAATGACCTTCATGTAATAACATGATTTGCCATGATTATAAGATATGGAGGGAGAGAGAGAGAGAGAGAGAGAGAGAGAAAGGAAGGTTAGGAGGGAGGACACAGGTGTCACAGGCAGGACTGGGAGTGGGTGGAGCTTCTCTTAAAGGGACTGGGTACCATTTACTATGCAGGCAGGCACAGGGTGTGCCTGAATACTAACAATGAAGGCAATGACCTTTATGTAATAACACCATGAACTTGAAAGATATCAGCTTTTCCAATGCATTAATAGCATTAAAATTTGTATATCAGGCATAGGAGGTGGTGTATACCTTTAATTCTCACACTCAGGAGGCAGAGGCAGGTAAAACTCTGAGTTTGAGGACAGCCTGGTCTACAGAGTGAGTTCCAGGACAGCCAGACCTACACAGAGAAACCCTATCTCAGAAAAAAAAAGAAAAACAAAAATACAACTTGCATATCAAATATAAACTGACAGTAAATGATTTTCAAGCTATCCCACCAGCCCTACACTAACTTTTTTCTTTTTATGACAATCTGCTTTGTGTTCACTTTGATAATATACAAACAATGAAGTTATATTTGGGGCACTGATAATTAGATATTGTGGTAATGATAAGTCTCACTTCTATAAGTCTTACTTGATGGGAGGATTCCCACTGAGCAGCTGCCCCTGGTCTGGCTCTGTAGTGCTAGCACATAGCCTTAAATCCACTTTTTGTTTGGAAGTTACCTTTTGTTTCTCTTGTTGCCCTCTATGTGAATTTTGCCCGAGAGTCTTCCAAGGGTACAAAGCCTATGCAAAACGTGGTTGTGAAAAATTCGGCACACTGTGATATCCCTTAATAGAGAATTTGCATTTGGCATTGTCCCTTTGGAAGCTTCATCAGATGTTTTGGGGATATGGAGACCAATTTGTGAAGGAGTAAATTGGAAATCAATAAAGAAGCCCTGGCCTAAGAGAAAGGGTTGAGTCTATAGAGATGAATCCACCCTGCAGCTGGAAAAGGCTAAAATCATCCTCGAGGAGCCTCTGTACTTTCCTGGATGGACACCCACACCTGAAATACAACAAGGTTGATAAGAGTAAGACTATTTTTGCTTTTTATTTAATCTGTCTTCTGTTACTATAGTTAAATATTATACACTGGGCCATTTACAAGAGATAATAGACTGTTTAACAGTCATTCTGAGGGCTGTGCAGTCTAAGAGCTTGACACAGGTTCCTGGTTGCACCACAAATGGCAAGTATCACAGAGAAACCATGCTGTCTTGGGCCTCTCCTATAAATCCACCAGTACCATCCCAGGATCCTACTAGCTCCACTTTGCTATAATAAAACACCTGAGGCAACTCACTTATGAAGAGAAAAGGGGTTACTTTTGCTCACATTCCTGGAGATTCTAGTACAAGGTCAAGGGGTCTTATTTCTTAGGTCTTTCCAAGGACAAGCCAACATGGCAGGAGTATATGGCAGAAGAAATCATTTACCTCAAGAAACTGAGAAGCAGAAAGGGAAACTAGGAAGTTCCAGGGAACACCCCATTTCCAGAGGTTTTTCTTACAGTTTCTACTGCCTTCCAGTGCTGCTATGTCAGCATACACACAGCTTTCAACACATGGCCCTTCTGTCCAAACCATTGCCCAGTGCCCCTTATGATGTCATTTGGTTCTAAGTACTTACCAATGGCCCTACCTCCAAAAACCATTAACTTATGAATGAGGGAATTAAGTTTCTAACATTTAAACTTTTAGAGAACACATTCAATCCATAGGTCTGCGATTTTTGTTAAAGGAATTTTATGTAAATTTTTGAAAATAAAGGAACACAGAGAAATCTTCCTATTTCAATGGCAGGGAAAGGTGGATTTAACTAGACTTAAAACACATCAATATAGTTTTCTTCTTCCAGAAATTAAGAATATATTTCTTTTGGATAACTGTTAGATAGGTTTATTTGTATAAATAAATGAGTGACTCAGATGACTATTTCACAGTTCTTATGATGAAATTTCAAAAAAAATTTTCTTCTGAAAAATCAGAAGACCTTCCAATAGAAAAAATAAATATCTGTCCATGACTCAATTACAGAAAGCTAAGAGATTCATTTACAATGGCAATAGAGGTAATGTCGAAGACACAGATGGTACCTAGCATAAAGTCAATGTTTCACAAGCCAGTCCTAGTGAAGATTGTTCCACAAATTTAAAATCTGACCATAAACCTCAAGAAGTTGTCAGCATCTTAGCGGAGTGTAGTGGTACACTACAATCTTCAATCTTACAAGGCAGAGGCAGGAGGATCTCTGTGAGTTCGAGGTTAGCCTAGTCTACAAAGTGAGTTCTAGAACAGTCAGGGCTACACAGAGATGCCTGGTCTTGAAAAACAAAAACAAAAAGGAAGGAAGGAAGAAAGGGGAAAAGAAGAAAGAAATCTGTAATATCAAAACTGAGGGTGAAAATCCCCTCTAAATCCTGCTGCTCTCCTTGCTCCTGACAGGCAAACTAGAATTTGAGAGTGAAAACACACCCGAAGCTCAGAGTGGAAGGAGAGATGCAATGGTAGCATCTCTCTCTCTTATTGAAGTTTGGCTCAGAAGCAGCTTGGGTTTATCCCTCTGCACATGCTTGCCATTGTGGAGGTAGCTGTGCTTAGGGGTCACCTATGACATCATCCAAAGAGTACATCTAGACGGTCTCAGGGAAGCTGCATCACCATTTACCAGACTTTCTCAGACCTTTCTCTAAACCCCTTAGATAAGAATAAACAGAAGTGTGGGACATAGCCATGGATTTCTTTCAATACTAAACTTTATCTTTGAAATCAGATCAGTTATGACCACACAGAGAGCAAGATGGCATTAATCATGGCAGGTTCACATGCCACAGAACTGTCCTATTGCTGGATTCACGTTTTCCAAAGCTGTATGATTTCCATGGGCACCACCCATATAGAAACATACCACAGTGCTCAATTCTTGTGATTAGACTATGTGTTGGAAAATATGAAAACCTCAAAGAGACAGACATAAAATTTACACACATGTTAAGAAAGGTTGCCATGGCAACTTTGCTGTATTTTTAAATCTAAGTAAATTTAGCATTCAAAACACATTTGCTTCTTCTTCCTCAAAGGTTCTGTATCAAGAACATTTTAAAATGTCTTTTCAAATTCCTTTTGAATCTGTACTCTGAAAGCTTAACAAAATCCTATGACTGTAACAGCAGCCTAGGCTTACGCACATATATCCACAAAGAAAAGGCCTAATACTTTTATTCCATTTCCAGAAGTCCTACCTAGGTAGCTGCCTCTACCATTTTGGTATGGCTATGCCATCACATCCCTGGAAAATCTGGTTAAGCTCTCTAATCAGTATCTATTAGTCCATAATGACCTTGCCACATAAGCAACAGATGGTAAAAATCATATACACCCTATGCAGCAGTGTAATTAAACAATTCATATGAAGGGCTGATAATGCTCTCTAACAATGAAATAAATTTTTAGCTATGTTTCCTCTTACTCTGAAAGCTGTCTAGTTCTCCTAATGAGCACCACTGTGGATTGTCCTCCTTGGTAAGATACTGAATCTGACTCTTTTGTCATACACTAAAAAGGGAACACTGATTTGACTCTTAAGAGTTTTTCTTTCCTTTGAGACAGGGTTTCACTATGTATGTAGGCCAGGTTTGCCTTGAATTCACAATCCTCCTGCCTCAGCCGCTCAAGTACAAGTGCCACCATGACTGACTAGCCAACAGTTTTCCCACAGTACAACTCATAACTGGATCCTTTGTTTTTTCGTTTGCTCATTTGCTTTGTTTTTTTGCCATGTAGTCACCTATAAGTTCCTTCCTGGGTGCCTGAGAGATCTGGGTGTCAGAGAATTCTATGCGTTAAAGCTCTGGACATAGGAGTGGGGTTTCCTTTCCAAGATGAAGCACAAGAATAGACAGACATGATAACAATGTCACACCCATGTGTTTTTGTTTTGATTCTGTAGACTAAACCTAAGGCCTATGGGCGCTAAGCCCCACCCCTAACAGAATTGTTTCGTCCACTGCTTTGCTGCTGTATCTTCAGCAGGGCCTTGTCTAAAATGCCACACGACAAATAGGTAGGGATGCGGTGGCCAGGACAAGATTAGAAGAATCAATAGGGGTAAGGAAAACCAGAAGTTCAAGGTCATCCTGAGCTACATAGTGAGCTGGAAGCCAACCTGGGATACAAGTGACCCTGTGTCAAAAATAAAACATAACGAAATTTTAACATTCCAGTAAATCCCACTGAAGGTATTAAAATAACCTGAAATGTTGGAGCTCAGACCTTTTATTTGCTATTTGTTTGTTTGTTTGTTTATTATGTATACAGTGTTCTGTCTTCATGTGTGCCTGCAGGCCAGGAGAGGGCACCAGATCTCATTACAGATGGTTGTGAGCCACCATGTAGGTGCTGGGAATTTAACTCAGTACCTTTGGAAGAACAGTCAGTATTCTTAATCTCTGAGCCATCTCTCCAGCCCCCTTTTATTTGCTTTTCTAGTCTCATTCTGTAGCATAGGATTGCCTTGAATTTAAGTAGTAAGCTTCCTGCTTAAGTCTCCTGAATATTGGGTCTGCAGGAATGAGCCATCACACCAACTTGTGTTTGTTTTTGTAAATAAACTTCTGAAGCATCCAAAAGAACCATTGCTTTGCAGGCGTTACTTGCTTTACAATTACCCTTATTTCAGCATTCCTCACTGACACCTGGTTTACACATCAATTGCCTACTGTACTCTTTTGCCTGTTTCCAATCTATTCACTAAATCTATCCCACAAAGAACACAAACAAAGCCCAGCCCACAGAAAACACAGGTGGGAAAGGCCAGATTTAAAATTTTGACAACTCTAGAAACCACACAATAGTAACCAAGAACAGATTTCACTTAAGGTTTTAGAATATATTTCATAATTTAAGTGTGTGTGTGTGTGTGTGTGTGTGTGTGTTAGAAATAAATGCTACAACTTGATTATGTATCTGTAATCGGTAGAAAAGGAAGGCAGGCTGAACCAACTAAATTCTATATTAATTAGTCATAAATAGTTCTTGCAATTATCTGAGCAACAAGCACATCATAGAACAATAGCTGGTGTGTGTGCGTGCACGTATGCACACACTTGCTTTATAACTTGACATGTATAGCTCTTGGAAATTGCAAATGAAATTCAGAGGTATAGCCAGGTTTTGTGGCCCACGCCTCTGATCCCAGCACTTGGGAAGCAAAGGTAGGTGGATCTCTGTGAATTCAAGGCCAGCCTACTCTACAGAATGAATTCCAGGACAGCCGGAGCTACACAGAGAAACCCTGTCCTGAAAAACCAAAACAGGGTGGTGGTGGCACATACCTTTGACCCCAGCATTTGGGAGGCAGAGGCAGGTGGATCTCTGTGAGTTCAAGGCAAGCTTGGTCTTCAAAGTGAGTTTCAGGACAGGTTCCAAAGCTACATAGAGAAACCCTGACTCGAAAAACCAAAAGAAAAACAAAGAAACAAAAAAATTCAGTGGTGTTAAAAAAAATCTTTTCTCTCTCTGTTGATGGAGGCCTCTCACTTGTTTCCTAGCTGTCCAGACCCGAAATAATCACACAGAAACTATATTAATCAAAACATTGTTTGGTTAGACTTCTCATTAACTCACTCTTACATCTTAAAATAACCCATTTCTATTATTCTGTGTTTTGCCACAGGTTGTAGCCTACCGGGTAAAGTTCTGGCGTCTGTCTCCTTCAGCAGCTACATGGCGTCTCCCCAACTCTGCCTTCTTTTCTCCTCTATCTCTGCTTGGAGTTCCTGCCTTGCTCTATTCTGTGCTGTTACAGGCCTAAAGCAGCTTCTTTATTAGCCAATGGTAATAAAACATATTCACAGCATGCAAAGGGGAATCCCACATCATCTATCTATTGGTATTCCTCCTACAGTTGTCTAAAACCAAAAACGAGAAAGGAAATGTCCAATAGTACTTATTTGTGTGGGTGGGTGCACTGTGTCAGTCAGAGAACACATAAAAGTCAGTTCTTTCTTTCCATCATGTGGATCTCAGATCAAACACATGTCGTCAGGATTGGTGGCAGGTGCCCTTACCGGCTGAGTCATCTTGTAGACCCAGAAAAAGGATTTATTAGTAAACAAAACAAAACAACAACAAAAGTCAACAAGTAGCAGCAACAGCAGCTGGGGCTGAGTTAAAGAATTTAGGGTTGGAATGACAGCTCAGTGGGAAGAGCAGAAAGGAAATTCTTTATCATTATAGCACAAGACAAAAGATGAACTAAACCATAATCCTATCAACAAAGCATTGAAAATAAAACTTAGTAGTGCTAAAGTATATTTTGAATGATTCTTAGAATATCCCCTAAATAGCTTCAGTACTGCTCTACTTAGTAATGACTGAACATTGCTGTAGACAATCATCAGCCATTTTTCTCTTCTCATCTTTTGTCTATGCATCTTCCTGTGTATTTTTCTTAATCTATTTATTTTGATTTTTTTGTTTTGTTTTCAAGGTGCTGGGGACTGAACTCAAGGCAACACATGCATGGTGAGTGCTTTACCACTGAGCCACATCCCCAGATCCTGAGCAGTTTGTGTGAGCCCATCACCTGTTAACATGCATATTTCCTTGTTTATCATATAGCTTACAATTTCTTCAGCCATCTGTTTTCTTCTCCGACCTCACATTGGCTGCGGTTTTTGACTAGTATTTTATTCTTTCTTACCAAAGTATTCATTTTGTGTCATTATGACAACATAATTGCTTCCCAACTTGGGAACTCTGTATCTCTGCATGAAAAGTAGAATTGAACATACAGCTTTGAGATTTCAAGCGAAATAGGACAAGCTTCCACCTCAGTCTGTCACATAGGAGGAGCACTTGCACTGAAGCACACTCAGAAGCCGTTGGGCTAGTCCCAGATGATTCTGAACTGCTTGAAATGCTGAGCCATGTGCAAGCCTTTAGATGAATGTTTAGGAGAAATGAGAAAATACAGCAGACACTAGACAGAATGTCTAGGAAACTACCAAAACCTTATTAAAATGATTAAGGCACATTAACTGATACTCAGAAAACAAAAATAATACCCAAACAGAGTGACAGATGATTTATTAGAAATGCAAAAGGAGGTAACATTGTTTCTCTTTATGAATATTCAGAAAACGTGATTCTCCAACTTTCACAAAAGAATTCTCTCTAAGTTTATTCATTTGAGCAAGGTGGTGGTGGCACATGCCCTTAATCCCAGCACTTGGGAGGCAGAGGCAGGTGGATATGTATGAGTTCGAGGCCATCCTGGTCTACAGAGTGAATTCGAGGACAGTCAGTCCTACACTGAGAAACCCTCTCTCTCGAAAAAAATTCATTTGAGAGATCAACCTAAGAAATAAATAAAAATAACGGCTTAAAAATGATGCAAATGAAAAAATTAAACACTCCTATTAAAATTGCCAATATATAGGTACAGTAAATATAAATGTATATCATACATTAAGAAATTTTGATATACAAAAACCCAAATTTAACTCAGAAAGCACTAATAGGTATTTGTTTCTGTTTTAAAGATTTATTTATTCATGTATTTTATGTATATACCAGAAGAAGGAAGTTGATTCCATTACAGATGGTTGTGAGCCATCATGCAGTTGCTGGGAATTTAACTCAGGATCTTTGGAAGAGCAGTCAAGTGCTCTTAACCACTGAGCCATCTCTCCAGTCCCTAGCACTAATAGGTTTTCCACTACAAAATGATACTGGGTTTGTAAAAGGATTCAGCACGTATTCTAAATAGGCATTTTACCTTCATCTACTTAACAAAGACTTAAAATATGTAAATGTCTAGTTTCTTTTGGAGACAGTGACCCACACTTCTTCCCTTGATGATGTGACCAGTTCATACTTCATCTCAAAAACGTGTCTTTCCACAACAAGTAGGCATAGCCTCCTCACCAACACATTCACGAGCACTGTGGCCACTGTGTACACAAACCTGGTCCAGAAGAGAATCAACTAGTTACTAAAGGTTAAGAATCTGGTCTGCGAGGTCCTTGGAGCCCAGCAAGAGGCCCTGCTCCTGTGCTGAGGAAACCCTGTGCTGTGCCGAGGAAACCCCGAGTAGTGAGTGAGTGGCTGCCAGGCCAGACAGTCCCGGGGAACAGAGTCCAGGCACCCTCCAATTCCCTAAACTTCTCTGGCCATCCAGTGGGGCATGTTCCTGGCTACTGGCTTTCTTTACCCCATCCCATCTTGCCCCAAGCACTCCTTTTCATCTGCTGGGTCCTTGGATCACCCAACTCAGCCTGCTTCAGGGCTGAGGGGTCTGAGGAGCCAGTGGTGAGCGGTCCTGCCTCTGGGGATTCTTTGTACCATACCACCCTGCCCCCCAAGCCCGCCTTTTTGTCTGCAAGGTCTTGGAGCCCAGCAAGAGGCCCCGCTCCCATGCTGAGGAGGATCAAGAGTGATCCCCCAGCACAGCCTACTTCAGGGCAGAGGGAATCTGAGAGCCAGCTCCAGCGCTGAGGGAACCTAAGAGAGGGCAGACCAAGAAAAACTCCCAAGTACACAGTCAGGCACAGCAAAGATTGGACCAAGAAGCCAAGACTCTCCTGCCCTAATTTGAAGCAAGAGATGGGCAGGCTCCAATGCAAGAATTCCTCCAACAACCTGAAAAGCAACATGATAACACCAGAATACAGAAAACACACAACAGGAAGACTTGAACACTCTAACCCAGAAGAAGTAGAAGAAATCGACTTTAAACATAACCTTATGAAAATGATGGAGACCCTTAAACAGGTAGTAAAAAACTCCCTTAAATAGATGGAAGAGAAGACAAACAAAAAATTAGAAGAAATTAAGAAAATTTCTCCCTCAAAGAAAATCAAGAAAAAGCAATCAAACAGGTAAAGGAAACAGTTCAAGACTTGAAGACCAAAATGGAGGTAATAAAGAAAACACAAACCATGGGACGGCTGGATATCGAAAATCTGGGTAAAAGAACAGCAACTACAGAGACAAGTATAACCAACAGAATACAAGAGATAGAAGAAAGAATCTCAGACGCTGAAGATACTATAGAGGAAATAGACTCATTGGTCAAAGAAAACAACAAATCCAACAAATTCTTAACACAAAACATCCAGGAAATCTGGGACACCATGAAAAGACCAAAACTAATCATAATAGGGGTAGAAGAAGGAGAAGAATTACAGCTCAAAGGCACAGAAAATATATTCAACAAAATTATAAAAGAAAATTTCACAACCTAAAGAAGGATATTCCTATGAAGGTACAAGAAGCTTACAGACCACCAAATAGACTGGATCAAAAAAAAACCATATAATAATTAAAACAAAAAATACAGAATAAAGAAAGAATATTAAGAGCTGCAAAGGAAAAAGGGCAAGTAACATATAAAGGTAAACCTATCAGAATTATACCTGACTTCTCTATGGAAAAAATGAAAGCCAAAAGGTCTTGGATAGATGTGCTGCAGACACTAAGAGACCATGGATGCAAGCCCAGAGTACTATACCCAGCAAAGTTTTCATTCACCATCAATGGAGAAAACAAGATATTCCATGACAAAAACAGATTTATACACTATGTATCCAAAAACCCAGCCTTACAGAAAGTACTAGAAGGAAAACCTCAACCCAAGGAAGCCATCAACACCCACAATAGCATAGACATAGGACAACCCTCCACCAGCACAACTCAAAGAAGGGAAACACACAAACACTACCACTAAAAAAAAATAACCGGAGTTAACAACCACTCGTCATTAATATCACTTAATATCAAAGGACTCAGTTCACCTATAAAAAGGCACAGGTTAAGAGAATGGAAACAAAAACAGGATCCAACATTCTGCTGTTTACAAGAAACACACCTCAACCACAAAGACAGACATTATCTTAGAATAAAGGGTTGGGAAAAGGTTTTTCAATCAAACGGCCCTAAGAAATAAGCGGGTGTGGCTATACTAATATAGAACAAAATTTACTTCAAACTAAAATCAATCAGAAGAAATGGAGATGGACACTTTATACTCATAACAGGAATAATCCACCAGGATGAAGTCTCAATCCCGAATCTCTATGCCCCTAATATCAAAGCACCCACATATCTAAAAGAAACATTACTAGAACTCAAAGGACACATCAAACCCCACACACTAATAGTAGGAGATTTCAACACTCCTCTCTCACAAATGGACAGGTCAACCAGACAGAAACCTAACAGAGAAATATGAGAACTAACAGATGTAATGAATCAAATGGACTTAATAGACATCTATAGAACATTCCACCAAAACAGGAAAGAATATACATTCTTCTCAGCATCTCATGGAACCTTCTCGAAAATTGATCACATACTCGGTAACAAAGCAAACATCCACAGATACAAAAAAATTGGAGTAACCACCTGTGTCGTATTGGATCACTACGGAGTAAAGTTAGAATTTACCAACAATTCCACCCCCAAAAAGCCTACAAACTCACGGAAACTGAACAGTCAACTACTGAACCACTCCTGGGTCAAGGAAGAAATAAAGAAAGAAATTAAAGTCTTCCTTGAATTCAACAAAAATAAAGACACAACATAACCCAAACTCTGGGACACTATGAAAGCAGTGCTAAGAGGAAAGTTCATAGCACTTAGTGCCCACATAAAGAAAACGGAGAAAGCACACATTAGTGACTTGACAGCACACCTGAAAGCTCTAGAAAAAAAAGAAGCAGACTTACCCAGGAGGAGTAGAAGACTGGAAATAATCAAACTGAGGGCTGAAATCAACAAAATAGAGACAGGGAAAACAGTCCAAAGAATCAATGAAACAAAGAGCTGGTTCCTTGAGAAAATCAACAAGATTGACAAACCCCTATCCAAACTAATCAAAAGGCAGAGAGAGAACACTCAAATTAACAAGATCAGAAATGAAAAGGGGGACATAACAACAGACACTGAGGAAATTGAGAGAATCATTAGGTCTTACTACAAAAGCCTGTATGCCACAAAATTGGAAAATGTACAAGAAATGGACAGTTTTTTAGATAAATACCATATACTGAAATTAAATCAAGACCAGGTGAACAATTTAAATAGACCTATAAGTTGCGAGGAAATAGAAGCTGTCATCAAAAACCTCCCAACCAAAAAAAGCCCGGGACCTTATGGTTTTAATGCAGAATTCTACCAGAACTTCCAAGGAGAGCTAATACCTATACTCCTTAATGTGTTTCACATAATAGAAACAGAAGGGTCATTGCCAAACTCTTTTTATGAAGCTACAGTTACCCTGATACCAAAACCACATAAAGACACAACCAAGAAAGAGAATTATAGACCAATCTCACTCATGAACATCGATGCAAAAATTCTCAATAAAATACTGGCAAACCTAATCCAAGAACACATCAAAAAAATCATCCATTATGATCAAGTAGGCTTCATCCCAGAGATTCAGGGCTGGTTCAACATACGAAAATCTATCAATGTAATCCATCATATAAGTAAACTGAAAGAAAAAAACACATGATCATTTCATTAGATGCTGAAAAAGCATTTGACAAAATTCAACATCCCTTTGTGATAAAGGTCTTGGAGAGATTAGGGATACAAGGATCATATCTAAGTATAATAAAAGCAATATATAGCAAGCCAACAGCTAACATCAAATTAAATGGGGAGAAACTCAAAGCCTTTCCACTAAAATCAGGAACAAGACAAGGCTGTTCACTCTCACCATATCTCTTTAATATAGTGCTTGAAGTCCTAGCAATAGCTATAAGACAAAATAAGGAGATCATGGGGATTCGAATTGGAAAGGAAGAAGCTAAACTTTCGTTATTTGCAGATGATATGATAGTGTACATAAGTGACCCCAAAAACTCTACCAAAGAACTTCTACAGATGATAAATACCTTGAGTGATGTGGCAGGATACAAGATCAACTCAAAAAAATCAGTAGCCCTCCTATACACAAAGGATAAAAAACAGAGAGGGAAATCAGAGAAACATCACCTTTCATAATAGCCACAAATAGAATAAAGTATCTTGGGGTAACACTAACCAAAGAAGTGAAAGATCTATTTGACAAGAACTTTAAGACCTTGAAGAAAGAAATCAAAGAGGATACCAGAAAATGGAAGGATCTCCCATGCTCCTGGATTGGTACGATCAATATAGTAAAAATGGCAATTCTACCAAAGGCAATCTATAGATTCAATGCAATCCCCATCAAAATCCCAACAAAATTCGTCATAGACCTTGAGAGAACAATAACTAACTTTATATGGAAAAACAAAAAGCCCAGGATAGCCAAAACAATCCTATACAATAAAGGAATTGCCGGAGGCATTACCATCCCTGACTTCAAACTCTATTACAGAGCTACAGTAATGAAAACAGCTTGGTATTTGCATGAAAACAGAGACACTGACCAATGGAATCGAATTGAAGACTAGGATATTAATCCATAAACCTATGAACACCTCATATTTGACAAAGAAGCTAAAATTATACAGTGGAAGAATGAAAGCATCTTTAACAAATGGTGCTGGCATAACTGGATGTCAACCTATAGGAGAATGAAAATAGATCCTTATCTATCACCATGCACGAAACTCAAGTGCAAGTGGATTAAAGACCTCAATATAAATCTGACCACACTGAACCTGATAGAAGAGAAAGCGGGAAGTAGCCTGCAATACATGGGCACACGAGACCACTTCCTATGTAAAATCCCAGTGGCACAGACAATAAGAGCAACAATGAATAAATGGGACCTCCTGAAACCGAAAAGCTTCTTTAAAGCAAACTTGTGCAACCACTTTGGAAATCATTGTGGCGGTTTCTCAGGAAATTGGGAATCAACCTACCTCAGGATCCAGCAATACCACTCTTGGGAATATACCCAAGAGATGCCCAGTCATACTACAAAAGCATTTGTTCAACTATGTTCATAGCAGCATTATTTGTAATAGCCAGAACCTGGAAACAACCTAGGTGCCTCTCAATGGAAGAATGGATCAAGAAAGTGTGGAATATATACACATTAGACTACTATTCAGCGGTCAAAAAACAATGACATCTTGAATTTTGTATTCAGATGGATGGAAATAGAAAACACTATTCTTAGTGAGATAACCCAAACCCAAAAAGATGATTATGGTATGTACTCACTCATTAGTGGACCCTAGCCATAAACAAAGGACATTAAGCTTATAGCTCACAAGCCTAGAGAAGCCAAAGAGCAAGGTGAACCCAAAGAAAAACATATATAGATCCTCCTGGAAATTGGAAGCAAACAAGATTGCTGGGCAAAAGTTGGAAGCACGGGAGTGGGGATAGGGGTGGAGGTAGGGTTGTGGGTGGGGGTGGACAAATGGGAGAAGGGGAGGGAGAAGGGAGAAGGGAAAGACTGGGGAGAGCTTGGGGGGAGTGGGAGGGTGGAGATGGAGCAAGGGCGGATATTGGAGAAGGGAATAAGATATCTACATTAAGGGGGTCATTTTAGGATTGGCAAGAGACTTGGCTCTAGAGGGGATCCCAGGTGTTCATTGGAATGTCCCCAGCTAGTTACTTGGACAGCAGAGGAGAGGGTGCCTGAACTAGCCTTGTCCCCGAGTCACATTGATGAATATCTTGATCATCACCACAGAAATTTCATCCGATGGATGGAGATAGAGACAGAGAGCCACATTCACATCAGAGCAATGGACTGAGCTCCCAAGGTCCAGTCGAAGAGCAGAAGGTGGGAGAAGATGAGCAAGGAAGTGAGGACCGCGAGGGGCTGGTCCACCAACTGAGACAGTGTGCCTGATCTAATGGGAGCTCACCAAATGCAGCTGGACCAGGACCAAATGAACATATGATCAAACCGGAATCTCTGAATGTGGCTGCCAATGGGGGCTGAGAAGCCAATGATAATTGCACTGGGACCTAGCTCTTCTGCATGTATTGGCTTTTGGGGAACGTAGTCTATATGGATGCACACCTTCCTAGGCCAGGATGGAGGGGGGAGGGCCTTGGGCTTCCCACAGGGCAGGGTACCCTGCCCCCTCTTAAGGAAGCAGGGGGAGGGAGGAGAGGTAGTGGGAGAGCGGGAGGGGACTAGGAGAAGGGGAGGAGGTGTAAATTTTTGAATGAAAAATAAAAGAATATGAAAATAAAAAGAAAATGGAGAAAGCTCACATTAGAGACATAACAGCATGCCTGAAGGCTCTAGGAAAAAAAGAAGCAGACTCACTCAGGAGGAGCAGAAGACTGGAAATAGTAAAACTGAGGATGTAAATCAACAAAATAGAAACACAGAAAGCAATCCACAGAATCAATGAAACAAAGAGCTGGTTCTTTCAGAACATCAACAAGATTGACAAACCCCTATCCAAACTAATCAAAAGGCAGAGAGAGAACACTCAAATTAACAAGATCAGAAATGAAAAGGGGGAAATAACAACAAACACTGAGTAAATTCAAGAATCATTAGGTCTTACTACAAAAGCCTGTACACCATAAAATTGGAAATAGTAAAAGAAATGGACAGTTTTTAGATTAATACCATATACCAAAATTAAATCAAGACCAGGTGAACAATTTAAATAGACCTATAAGTTGCAAGGAAATAAAAGCTGTCATCAAAATCCTCCCAACCAGAAAAGCCCAGGACTAGATGGTTTTAATGCAGATTCTACCAGAATTTCCAAGAAGAGCTAATACCTATACTCCTTAATGAGTTTCACATACTCGAAACAGAAGAGTCATTGCCAAACTCTTTTTATGAAGCTACAGTTACCCTGATACCAAAACCACACAAAGACTCAATCAAGAAAGAGAATTAAGGACCAATCTCACTCATGAACATCGATGCAAAAATTCTCAATAAAATACTGGCAAACCGAATCCCACTGGTCAGTATTACCAGGCAGTGATAACACACACCTTTAATCCCAGTGGCCACACTAGTTTCCATAGAAACTGGGCAGTGAAAATTTTTAAGACCAGCGGTTCATGCCTTTAATCTCAGTCATAAAGAGAATTATAAAACGGAAGGAAACAGCTCTCACTCTCTGTCCCATTCTGAGATCATGATTTTGGACTGAATTTAAGGTAAGAGCTTGAAATGAGTTCAAGTGACTGGCTGTTTTGCTTTCCAGATCTTTTGGTTGAACCCCAGTTTCTCTTTCTGAGTGCTTATTAATCATGCAACATGCTTATGTCTACACACATTATTAAGAATGCAAGGAAGAAATATGAGGCATATTTTTAAATTAGAAAAGGGGAGTCTTGATTGGAAAGTGGATATGGAACTCTGAATAGCTAGTTAGACATTAGCAGGATCAGAAAACTTTAGGGCCGCAGTCCTTCCCCAATCCTCAGCTTTTAAAACCAAGGAGTAGAAAGAATATCAAGACTAATTACTTGCCAGAGAAACAGGAGCTGTATCACATCTCTGGGCCTTGGGGGTGACCCTCTAATGATAACTCATTGATTAATTTTCTAAACTTGATTTCTGGAGTCCTAAACCTTATCATTACTATATAGCAGGAAGCTTTGCACACCTTTGTTGCTTCCTATAAAAATTAAACCAACAGGGCTGTCAATTACTTGTTCAGTTAAAACCTGATGCCTGCCCTGAATCCAGATTGCCATTATGATATATTTTGAGGTGTTTCTTAAAAGCTACATAATGAAAACTTGATACCCAAGTCACCAGCATCAGGAAAAAGTTTACCTAAGAAGGTTGTCTGTACTAAAAGTTTTTAAAATAATATCAAGTCTACAACAATGTAAATCATCTTAAGGAACTCTTTGGCCATTGTCTTTTCTTACCCCTTAAAAGTATGCTTTAATCTACTTTAATAAACTTGACCTGCTTTTAAAACAGATTAAGAATTTGACATTTAAAATTACATAGATTCTTCACTGTCATAAAGAGAGACCATCTAGTTCTGAGCAGGCGAGGATGACATCTTTCCTTTCCTACTGTGTCTCAGTCATTTTCCTCAGCTCTGGGCATTCCCATGTGCCTGAAAAACCAAGGGAAGAAAACACTTTCATCACTATTTGTCAGCAAAACAATCTGGATTAAACCTAAACGGAAAATCCGAGGTTCACAGAGCACAGCCCCCCTTGCACCTTAAACATCAACACTAAATGCACAGGCTGTAACAGTGTAAACCTGCTGCAGTAACATTATACTTTGTTATACTTCCAAACCATTGAACACACAGACGTTTAATCTCTTGCTGTTTCTGAACAGTGGATTAAAAAAATACATTCTTCTGATACAGCAATGTAGCAGATCACATTATTTCTTCAATTAAAATTATGCTTTTGAGCTTGAAATTCTATTTACGAATTATACTGTATTTGTATTTACTATAAGTGAAAGATATTAAGAGATTAAGAAAGGCTTTTTTATTCTAGAATTTCCCTGTCAAATGCTACTGAAGAAGTAAACATTAAAAAACCATGTACAAATGTTTTTAAAGGATCTACACAGCATTAGAGAAGAGGAACACTGAACACACATAGAAAGCACCTGTCCTTTCATGTACACAGGGGCAGGTGTATTTAGATTCTAATGAACACATTTAAGAGCATGTTACAGATTATTAAAATGTCAGTATTTACAGTATGCCAAAAGGCATATCCTTTGCATTAATCTGTCTTGCAGAAGGTCCTAAGTGTCTAATGTTTTCACAGCTGTGTACCTAGCGAAGGTCAACAGCACCCGACAGCTGGCATTCTGTCTCTATTTGCACTGTTGTGTAAATATGACTTATCTAATCAATATCTCTAGCAGTAGAAGACTCAGCTCATGGATTGTTGAGAAAATTAAGTAGAATTATGTAAGAAAAATGTTTCATGCCACAGGACCAGGAAATCCACTGTGAGACTGTGCCTTCTAGTTATGACAGAGTAGATGTACCCATGAAATCTCAACAACATGGTTGCCCAAGCAAGACCTGAACAATTCCAACAACAGTTGACATTCCCAAGATGGGGGAATCTCACCAGGCCCCACCCCTAGATGAGGGACTACAAGCAACTGACAACTGCTGAGAGGAGGAGAATTATTGTCCTCTAGGGATACATTCTCTGACTTGTCTTTTTGACATCCAGTGGGCAGCTTTAGAAACACACACATGCAAGCAGCACAGAGCAGACTGGGCAGGATGCATTTATGTGTTGGTTCATTTATATGCACATGTAACAACAATGGTCAAAGACAAGGAGGACATGGGTGGGCTAGGAGGGAGGAGAGGGAGAGAGGACATGATGTATTTCAATTTCAAATTAAAAACAAACAAAATGTTTAGCATAGCACCCGGCCTTGAGTGCTGCACATACACGCATCAAATATTTGTTACGAAGGAGGTGCTTTCCTAAGTACTCTACAAGTATCACTTCATGCTTGCCCACACCTGTGAGGCAGGAATTGCTCCTGTTCTGCTCAAATGGCTCAGAGAGCAGGGCTTGTACCTTGCGCAGCACATAGTTCCTGGATGAAGTGAACCAATGCTGAAACCAAATAGCTGAATCAGAAGATTATTGTTTTCTTCCCTGCTCTCTATCTTCCTTCCTTCTGAGATAGGCCCTCCCGGTGTAGCCCAGGCTAGCCTCTAACTCACATTCCTCCTACCTTACTAATTTACATTTCATTCCCAGCCAGCATTACAATTTCTTACTTTGTTTTAATATATGTAAAAGTTATTATCATAGGCATTTATAAAAATACAAATCTTATGTTCAAACAAAAACATACAAATGCTCATAGTAGCTTCATTCATAATAGTAAAAACTGAAAATAACCTAGTATCCTTTTGCAGGTTAATGATTGTACAAAGTATGGTACATCCATTTGATGGATGATTACTCAGCCATAAAAAAAAAACAAAACAAGCAACAATTTACCTGGATCTCAAACGCATCATATTTAGTTAAAAAGTCAATTCCAGCCTCCTCCTTTCTCCTCCTCCATGTGACAATAATATTAAGCTATAATTAACCTACTTTTTCTAGTGTCTGAGTTCTATGTATATGTATTTTTCTCTGGATGAGTTATCTCTCGAAGTCCTGGCAGCAATAAATCTCTGACCCTTCTACTGAGATATATATATATGGAAATGCCAACTTCAGGAAGTTCTCAGCTATAATACTAACATCTACATACTCTAAATTTAATAACTCAAAATAATTTCCACAATTTAGCATCTATTCCATTTGGGAGAGGTAGATATTTGTGACAAAGTCTTAATATGTAGCCCAGGTTATCCTCAAATTTTCACTTTTCCTATTTCCACCTCCCAAGTATTGTGGGATATTTGTACACTGTGTGAAGATATATTGCTGTGATTGGTGTAATAAAAAGTTGAATGGCCAATAGGGAGGCAGGAGGTATAAGGGGGACTTATGGGCAGAGAGGAAGCTGAGATGTAGAGGAAGCAGGACATGCAGGAAAAGAGGTTTAAAAAAGTGGTAAAAGGTAGATTAATAGAAGCAGATTAATTTATAAGAGGTAGTTGAGGGCAGGCCTAAGCTAAAGACTGAGCTTTCATAATTAATAAGAAGTCTCTGTGTTGTTATTTGGGAGCTGACTGGCAGGACAGAGAAAGACTTGCTACATCCAAGTGTTGGGATTACAGCTGTGTACCTCCACATCCGGCTCCATCTACTGTAGCTGGAGGCTGTGCTTTCACCTCCCAGCTGCCCAGTACCGAGTAATCACACAGATTCTTATATTATTACAAACTGTTTGACCTATAAAAAGCTTAGGCTCTTATAACTTAAATTAGCCCATTTTTACTAATCTGTGTACTACCACATGGCTGTGGCTTACTGGTAATGTTCCGGCATCTTTCTCCTTCGGTGGCTGCAAGGCATCTCCCTGACTCCGCTTTTTTCTTCCTCTCTGTTTAGATTTCCTGCCTGGCTCTATTCTGTCTGGCTATTGGCAAAATCAGCTTCTTTATTAACCAATGGCAATAAAACATATTCATTGCATATAAAAAGGCATCCAACATAATCTATTCGTTTTAACAGTGTCAATTTTTCTGCATGCTCTGAAATAGCAATATGTCAAAAGTTCCAATGAAGTTTGTCCTCTTTCTCTCTTGTGTATTTTTCTCTCTCCCTTCCTCTTTTTCTCCCTATGGTACTAGAACAGAATCCAGACCTTACAAATGAGTAACATGTCCAGCTAGATTCTTCATATCTCACTAAAAATTTTTAAGAACTTGGGCTTTTCACATTTTTTAAAGATTAAAAAATTTTGCTGGGCAGCAGTGGCCCCCATCTTTAATCCTCGCAGTAGGGAGGCAGAGGCAGATGGATCTCTGAGTCTGACTGGTCTACAGAGTGAGTTCCAGGACAGCCAGAACTATACAGAGAAAAATACATATTGAGAAAAAATACATAAATATTTTGTCTTCTAATTTTAGTTTTCTATAATTATAGGCATATGTATTTTTACAGAAGCACTTTTTCAATTTTATTATTAAAGCCATATAGAATATAAAATTTAGCCAATAGCTAATAATTTTAGAATAATTATAGATCTGCTGTTTTATTAAGAATCTATAATCTTAAACCAGGTGATAGTGGCACACACCTTTAATCCCAGCACTCAGGAGGCAGAGGCAGGTGGAGCTCTATGAGTTCAAGGCCAGCCTGTACTACAGAGCAGGTTGCAGGACAGGCTTCAAAGCTACAAGAAACCCTGTCTCGAAAAAACAAACAAACAACAACAAAGAATCTTTAATGCTAAGATACTAAAACAAAACCTCAAGTGCCAGGAGTATTTAATATGACCATCCTTAGAGTATGCATGACTGTAGTTCCATCACCAGGACTTCCTCTTGCATTCTGCACTGTTGTGTGATCTCAAAACAACTCCATGTATCTAAGCTTTGCCCAGGGAAGTAAATCCCAGCCCACTACCTTAAGGAAAATTTCCTAGGAGGCAAACTCTCCCTCACCATTCACACATGACACACAGCTGTGATTTTTGGATTCTATGAAAGAACTACATAAGAGACATCTTTTTAAAAAAATCTATTAAGACTAAAGGACAGCTATAGAATCAGATAACTATATGGATTATGAGATAAGTGATAACAAAAGACAAAACCAAAAATCAAGATTGATAGTATCACATTGTTGGAAGAGGCTGCTTGTTTTTCCCAGCCACCCGGCTAGCTTAGACGTGAAATAATCACACAGAAACTGTGTTATTTAAATCACTGCTTAGCTTCTTAATGGCTAACTCTTACATATTAATTTAACCCATCTCTATTAATCTGTGTATCACCATGTGGCTGTGGCTTACCAGCTAAAGTTCCCAGTGTCTGTCTCAGATGGCAGATCCATGGCTTCTCTCTGACACTGCCCTTCTTTCTCCCAGCATTCAGCCTAGCTTTCCCCACCTACTTAAGTTCTGCCTGCTATAGGTCCAGAGCAGTTTCTTTATTCACTAATGGTGATCACAGCACACAGAGAGGACTTGTGCATCATCACATGTCACGTGAGCATTTAGGAGACTAAGACAAGATCGCAAGTTCCAGGCCAGTATGATCTATCAAGTAAGACCTTGCCTCAAGAATGAATGAATGAATGAATGAATAAACGAAGGAGTGAGGAGGAAAGAGGGCAGATGAAATAATGAAGGAGAAGCAGACAGAAGTGGATTGGCTTCCATTGTCATGTACACTACCACATACTGAATGTTTTCTTTAAAACATTAGAAATGCAACTATACTACACATAAAAACCAGCAATCAAAAAGACATGACACTACTTCATACTTGTGTGGTGTTGGCCAAGTGCTGTGGTCCTGAAAAACCACACCAAGGGCATAAAGGATGAGGGTCTAGAAAACAAAGGTCCACAAATGCAACACCCAAAAGTCACCCAAAAGTCACCCAAAAGCTCTTCTACTCTAGACAGTGAAAATGAAAAGTGACAACATCACCACCAGCCTTTTGATGATCTTACAACAGATCAGGCTTCTTAAGCCACAGTATTTGGATGCTGTGCAGGAAAAACCAGACTTGACGATGTGAAAATTTAAAACCTGCATATGGCTAAACCCTGAAAACTCCTGTGATCATCAGTGGAAAAGGATCATAAACATGAAGGAGTCCACTTATAACGGACGGCTGAGGCACAAGCAGACAGCTCACTAGGAAGAAGTGCCGGAGTGAAAAGAGAAATGTGAACTATTGATACTCATATGAAAAGTTGTTCCATCTTTCTAATTATCAGAGAGAATCAAGTGAAACAATGAGATGATCTGATTCATAGAATGTACAGAAGATTCATAAACCAGAGCGAGGAGGAACTACAGGGTTCTGTAGACAGCCACCACAAAGTGAACTCAGTGGTACTTTTGGAGACTTTGGTCTCAAAATGCTTTGTTTTGGCATTTTTAAAAAAACTTATTTGTCTTTTGCTTGTATATTATGATTTCTAATTTTGTGTTTTTATTGTTTTATGTGTGTGTATCTGTGTTGTGAATGTGTTTCTCATACTTTTTCTTTGTCTTTGTTTTGTTTATTCTTATTTGTTTCTTTATTTTCCTGTTTGCTTTCTAAAGTGAGAAAGAAGGCCGTGGAAGTTGAAAGGATGGGGAAGATCTGGGAGAAGATGAGGAAAGGGAAACTGTGATCAGAATATACCATATGAAAACATTTTTTCAATTAAAAGAAATAAAAAACACATATCAAAGTAGCTGAAGATAAGCTGACTAAATCAAATATACCAAACATTTCCTGCCTCCTTATAAATAACAAATGGGCTGACTTTTCCTTCAGTGTTTTAAAGCTGGGCAGAAACTGAGGTTAGTTTGGCAGTCTGAACAGTTTCACAAAGCACTTGCCGGCAATATCTGTTTTTATAAAAATTAAACAGATGTGTTGAAGTCAATAAACGTGACAACCATAGGCAGAACAGAGGTCATAAACCACATGAATGGGCTGGAGAGATAGTTCAGAGGTTATGAACACTTGTGGCTCCTTCAGAGGTCCCAGCACCCACATGGTGACTCAGAACAGTTAGTGACTCCAGTTCCAGGGACCTGGGAAACGTTCTTTTTCTTTTGGGGGATGTTTGTGTTAAAACTGAACCCTATGAAACATTCTGATGCCCAGAGACTGTGGAACAGTCTGAGACTGCTTCCAGGTATATGTCTGTCTTTAAAGTGGCCCAAGTGACTACAGTGTGCAACCACAGGCCCAGAAGCAATATGGGGAACAGAATGGAGGGAAGTAAATGGACTCCTATCGAGCTAACATTGCCTTTTGTAGAATTTCGCACTAGTGAAACAGTGTGGTAGGTAGTCCTTTGCACTTGTTTCTTTCACTTAACATAACAAGTAGCTGTATATATTGACATTGTTTTTTCTATTAATTAGCAGCCTCCCACAGTATGATCAAAATTTGCTACTTTATCTACCAGCTGGTAAACATCTGGACTGCTTCCAGCCCTTGTGTGTTTTGAATATACAATTACTAACATTTGCACACGGGTCTTTTGTATAGGCTTGCTTTCATTTCTCTTAAGTAACTACAAGGAATGCCGAGGAGCTTAACACTATAAAACCCTACCATAGCATTTTCCAGTGTGCCTGTACTATTCTGTATTCTTATAAACGAAGTATGAATGTCCACATGCTTGATATCATTGGAACTATATATAGGCTAATTAAAAGGTTCTCTTGAACTACTTTACTTTTCAATATTGTACAACAATTACATAGTCTTATTTTAAAATTTATTATTATTATGTGTGTATAGGTATTTTGCTCGCACGTATGTCTGTGCACAATATTAGCATGTACTATTCATGGAAGCCAGAAGAGGGCATTGGATCCCTGGGAAATGGAATTGCAGATGGCTGTGAGTGAACCACCATGTAGGTTCTGGAAATTGAACCTAGGTCCTCTAGAAGAGAACTGCTCTTGACTCTAGAGAGATGGGCCATCTCTCTAACTCGCAGAACTACTTTTTTGATTTTAGACATGAGATTAAATTTAATCTGTTAAAATCTGTATGTACATGGGTGTTGTATACATAATTGTGATCACAGCACCCAGGAGGCTGAGGTGGGAGGATTACAAGTTTGTGGCCCCTATAGAGTAAGACTTTGCCTCACAAAGCAGAAACGGGCTGTCAACAACAGTTAAGAATGCTTGTGACTTAATCATGAGAACTGAATTGGGTGTCTCACAATTAACCCCAACTCCAGTTCCAAGGGATCCAACTCCCTCTTCTGGTCTCTATAGGCACCCATACACACATGTATACAAATACTTTTATACACATAAAAGTTAAAATTTTGTTGTTGTTATTTTTCTGTAAGACAGTGTCTCCTTATTATAGCTCTGGCTGTCCTAGAACTCACTGTGTCGGTGGAGCTGGCCTTGAACTCCCAGAGATCCACCTGCCTCTTCCTCTCAAATACCGAGATTAATGTGTACACCACCTTTATCCATCTACTGTGGGGTAACGCTTTTGGACATTGTAAAGATTTGTCATTAGTGTTAGGTTAATAAAATGCCGATTGGCCAGTAGCCAGGCAGGAAGTATAGGCGAGGTGACCAGACTAGGAGAATTCTGGGAAGAGGAAAGGCAGAGTCAGTCACCAGCCAGACACAGAGGAAGCAAGATGAGAATGCCTTACTGACGAAAGGTACCAAGCCACATGGCTAAACGTAGACAGCCTGAGCTAAAGGCCAAACAGTTTATAATTAATATTAGTCTCTGCATGTTTCTTTGGGACTGAATGGCTGCAGGACTGGGTGGGTCAGAAAATTCTGTCTCCACCTGTCTAAATAATTTCTAAATAAACAGAAACAAATCAAAATTAAAATCTATGCAAATATTTTAATAATATATATATATATTTCCTACATATTACCATAAGCTTTAAGTTAATAAATAACCATCTGATAACTGTCTTCTTAATGATTTTTTTCTTTCATTGTATTCTTACTGTAGCTGTTCACTTTTCTCTGAAGTAAGAGGACCCTTCTCAAAACTTGGTCTATCTTCTTATAGAGCTTCTTCTGAATGTCCCCAGAAGTTGTCAGAAAACAGATTGCCCAGGTACACACTATGTAAAAATTATATTAGTACAAATGAAAATAGCTTCTGAGTAATTTTTGATGTAAAATAAGAAAAAAAGCCATGGTTTAGTTTGTAAATTTTCTTTCTTCCTGTTTTTCCTGGTAGATGTACATAAATGTTACCAAAAATAAAAACAAAATTCTCCACAGGATTTGAGTTTCTTTGAATAGAGCACGAACATGTAGAAGATGAGAAAGCGTGTGCACTATCATAACACCGTCCTCCTGAGGTCTGGCAGGTAACGCAGACACTTGCATCCTCCTACCTGAGGTCAGTGAGAATAAACACCTGAGAGAGGACTGAATGTTGGAGATTATGATGGATTATCTGTTTCAATCTCATGAAATAAAGATCTGACTTAATCATCCTGTTCATTCAGAAGCACTAATGAAATGATTCTTACAAATCAAATTAGTGGGAGATTTGCTCATATGACATTGTTTTTTTTAGACTTTTAATAATTATTGCTCAGGCTATTGGCTCCCCTAAAACATCTGAGAGTTTATTGATGCTGCAACCTAACATCCAGAGATTCAGATTCTATAGGATGGGGATAAAGTCCACCCACCTGTACTATTTAAAAACATTAATCATATTTATTTACTGTGTGTGTATATTTATGTATGTACATATGTACGCATACATAAGAGTGTTAACATGTCTGTGGGGTTCAGAACATGTCTTGTAGGAGTTGGTTTTCTCCTTCCACCATGTGGCTTCCTGGGTCTAAATTCAGGTCATCAGGTTGGTGGCTGACACCTTTACCCTCTGAGCCATCCCCCTGGCCCTCATCTGAACCTTCAATATGCACTCTGACAGACACTGGCTTGTGGCTCACTTTTGGTTTCTGATGGTTTATGGATTATTTTCTTTTTTATTGATTTTATTGAGCTCTACATTTTTCTCTGCTCCTCTCCCTGCCTCTTCCTTCCTCTTCAACCCTCTCTCAAGGTCCCCATGATCCCAATTTACTCAGGATATCTTGTCTTTTTTTTACTTCCCATGTAGATTAGATCCAAGTATGTCTCTCTTAGGGTCCTCATTGTTGTCTAGCTTCTTGGGGATTGTGATTTGTGGGTTAGTTTTCTTTGCTTTATGTTTAAAAACCACTTATAAATGAGTACATGTGATAACTGTCTTTCTGTGTCTGTGTTACCTTACTCAAAATAATGTTTTCTAGCTCCATCCATTTTCCACCAAAATTCAAGATGTCGTTATTTTTCTCTGCTATGTAGTACTCCATTTTGTAAATATGCCACATTTTCCTTATCCATTCTTTGGTCGAGGGGCATTTATGTTGTTTCCAGGTTCTGGCTATGACAAACAATGATGCTATGAATATAGTTAAACACATGTCCCTCTGGCATGACTGAGCATCCTTTGGATATATACCCAAAAGTGGTATTGCTGGGTCTTGAGGAAGGCTGTTTCCCGATTTTCTGAGAAATCGCCACACTGACATCCAAAGGGGCTGTACCAGCTTGCACTCCCACCAGCAATGAAGAAGTGTTCCCTTTTCCCCACAACCTCTCCAGCATAAGTTGTCATCAGTGTTTTTGATCTTGGCCATTCTTACAGGTGTAAGATGGAATCTCCGAGTTGTTTTGATTTGCATTTCTCTTATGACTAAGGGTGTTGAACATTTCCTTAAGTGTCTTTCAGCCATTTTAGATTCCTCTGTTGAGAGTTCTCTGTTTAGGTCCATTTTTTAAATTGGATTATGTGTTCTTTTGATGACCAATTCCTTGACTTCTTTGTATATTTTGGAGATCTGTCTGATGTGCGGTTAGTGAAGATCTTTTCCCATTCTGTAGGCTGTGGTTTTCACACAGTGAATGGAACAAAAAGCAGAGGAAACAAAGTAGCTAGGTTCCCTAACAGTTCCCCCGAAACCTCCCCTCCTACGTGCTTCAGCAGCAGTGCCTGGAGCTCTGCTTTCTGTTTCCCGGCCTTTGATGTGTATGGAGCGCTGTTTACCTCTCCTTATCAATTTACTTGTGATGTGTATGGAGCGCTGTTTACCTCTCCTTATCAATTTCCTTGTGATGTGTATGGAGCGCTGTTTACCTCTCCTTATCAATTTCCTTGTGATGTGTATGGAGCGCTGTTTACCTCTCCTTATCAATTTCCTTTTTTTTCCAGACTTAGGACTGACTCTAAATTAAATTCTCATTATTACTATTATTATTATTTCTTCTATTTCTGCCACTACTACTATTGCAGTGCTGGGGATCAAATCAAAGCCTTGTGTGTGCAAGACAAGTGTTGTAATACTGAATTACACTCACAAAACCCAAAGTTAACTTTTTAAAAATGTATGCCTCATTCATTTATTGCCTCTAAAAATCAATAGCCACCTGGTAACTCAATTATTCAAGAGTAACTGGCTATGTCCTTAACTTTCCCTACACTTCCTGGCTGTCCTGGAACTTGCTCTGTAGACCAGGCTGGCCTCAAACCCCCAGAGATCCGCCTGCCTTTGCTTCTTGAGTGCAGGGACTAAAGGAGTGTGCTGCCACTTTATATAGCTTGGCCCACTATGGCTTTTGGGTGAACCACAGCATTTCATTTCATAAGAGATATGTAAACATATGCAATTTACAATATATAGTAAAATATTCAGTACAAGTTTACAATATATATTTATATACTGCTAATAAGGATTTGCTTGACTTCATCATCAATTAAAACTAGTAAAGCATTATAAATACATCTTTTAAAAAACTCACAGCATACATGCAAAGAAATAAATAGCAATATTCTTTATAAACTCTCCCTAAAAACTGAAAATGAGATTTAACTCTTAATTCTATCTTTGAGATAACCAATTTGTGGTGGTCACAGCATAATAAACTAAGTTTTGTTTTGTTTCTGTTCCTGAGACTGAGTCTGTGTGGCCCTGGAATTTACACATGTGCCACCATGCCCAGGTTAACTCCATTGTAGAAAAAAAAAAAGCTTTAGCAAAGATAAATTTTAATGTAATATAGATTTAAAGCGAATAAGCATTAAAAAACCCTAATGGGTTGTGAGATGACTTGAGGTGAGTTCACTCACTGCAAACCTAACAGCGTGGGTCCAACCCCTGGGACCTGTGCCCACTGCCACCATGACAGATAAATATATGTAAGAAAATATTTAAATAATAAATTTTCAATAATAATTTTTTAAATAATTGAGATCCTTGACACATCTGCACAAATTTCACTTAGTCTATAACATCTAGACACATCTACATGTTGAAGAAGAGAAATGTGTGGATGTCTACACCAGCAACCTTCATCAGTTTAAAATTTGTCCTTGAAATGAAGTCCTTCAAGGGAACATAAATTTTTCACATTTTAAACTGCCACCTGAATACTTCCCAGAAGCATTTTATATTATGCCTTTTTATGTTTATAAACATTTTAATAATATTGTATCAATATAAATCTACAAACCAGTGAAGGTCACACATCTTATAATTTTAAATAGAAATCATCTTCAATTCCAAGAAGAGAGTCCTTTCAAAGCATCATCACTGTAGACTCTGCACTCTTCCTGAGTCCTTACTAACAGTAGACAGGCCTAGAGTTAATGAAAAGCAGCCACAGAAGGGTTGTGACTCAGTAGGGGACTGTCTATCTAGTATGGACAAGGAAGGACTTGGGTTCAGCCGGTAGCACCAGAGGAAGGGAGCAGGAAAGGAAATGGAGAAGCTCCTCACTCAGCAGGAAAGGTGTTGACAGCAGTTCATTTCACAGGTGCTAACTAGAATTCACAGCCCCGAAAATGTGCCAAGCAGTTCATGGCAGTTTTCAAAGGTGAAATTGAACACAGGTGTGTGGGGGAGGCACCCATGTGAAGCAAGCTTTTTAAACAAGATCAAAGCAGCAAGGAGGGGAAACCACAGAGGCCTGCAGTGTGTCTCTTTAGAAGAGCTTTGCCAGTGTGTGCTTTGTAATCCATCTGAGAGAGAAGTCAATTTATACTTACACTCTGCAGTTACTATGCAACCAGCCAGAGAAAATATCATACTGTCTTCTAGGATCTACAAGACAAAACTAAGTTTAGAAAGTATGAAATATAAGGTGGTCTTTACTAGGTCCTATTAAAATAATAGAGAGTATAAAATTAGGCTCAACAAAAAGTGTGTGGGGGAATATATTATTTCTTTATTAGGTCTTCACAAAAAACAAAATCCCTGTAATGTGAGAACCAATATAAATAACGGGCTGTGGGCTGGAGAGGTGACTGAGCAGTTAAGAGGACTTAGGCTTTGTTCCCAGCAAACACCAAAACAATGGGTGTCTCCCAACCACCTGTAACTCCAGTTTCAGAGAATCTGACACCATCTTCTGGCCTCTGAGGGCTCCTGCACACACACAGGGTACACCATCTTCTGGCCTCTAAGGGATCCTGCACACACAGGGTACATAACCTCACACATTACATGTTAAAGAACAAATAAAAATCTCTAAATACTGGACTGCCTATTTCTTACCTATATTAATTTTACCTTATTTTTGTCATTTTTAGTTAAATTTGTTCCTTGATATCAAACTATGCAATGCATTCTGGTTACTCACACCTGCACCCTCTCCGATCAACCCTCTCATGGGTGGATCCTACCTTGCATTGTCTTTTGTTTTTTAAAATTGGGTCTTACTATGTAGGCTGGCCTAGAACTCAGAAATGGCCCACTCTGCCTCCTAAGTGCTGGGATTAAAGGTGCGCTCCCACTCCAGGCTGTGCAGCCTTTTTGATGCAGCAGACATGTATTTCTTAGTGATCACTGGCTCAGCACAGGCAAACCTCTCAGTCCTATTTTTATGGCAAGGCCTGGTGCAACAACACTGTCTTGGGCATAGGGAAGAAGTGCCTGCTATTGTCCTCAGAACGGATCAATTTCTGCACAAACTCACATCCAGAACTTCCTTCTGCCTGTCAGAGATTGTATATGCCATGTCAGGACATCCTACAGGATGCCACTGTTGGCTCTGGCCTGCCAAGACCATCAACAGAGCATTCTGCTGTAAACAAACAAGCACTGAATGTGGCCATGCGGGCAGGAAGGCTGCCCGCATCAAGGCTCACACACACTTTTTCTCTGTCAACAGATCATTTGGGCTTGATGTTTGCTTAGCCTAAGTTAAATGCTCGATAGTGGCTTTGGAGGGTGAACTAGTGGGGTATAAGTAGTGACTACTTATGATAAACAAAAGAGACATCCAAGCTCATCTGGACTGAAAGAAAAGCTCTATGCATACCTAACCTTATCATAAATGCTTAACATTTTCATCACCTGTTGCTCATTAAGGTTTTCTTGTATTAAGGAGTCAATGAAGATAGGTTGACTGAAGTTCCTTCCTTTTTGTTCCTGTATAATTTTCTTTAAAATAGATTCCAACTGTATGAGGACTTAAAGGAGAAAATTTGAAAAAAAAAAATAAGAATATAAGTATTTATGGAGATTAAACTTCCTAAAAGTAATTCTGTTCAGGCTGGGTAATGTTGGTACATGCCGTTAATTCCAGCACTTGGGAGGTAGAGGCAGGCAGATCTCTTTACGAGTTTGAGGCTAGCCTGGTCTACAGAGCAAGTTCTAAGACAGCCAGGGCTAAACAGAAAAACCATGTCTCGAAAAAAAAATCTGTTCAAAGTTACCATGTGTGGAACAAAACCTTTGAAGTCAGTAACCAATAGTTTTAAAAGCAAATTTGTATCTAAATTCATATATATTTTTTTCTTCCTTTCTTGTTAAATTTGTTACATATTAAAAGTACATAAAATACCTACATGCAATTCAAGAAGTAATTGACTTTAAAGAAACATCTAAATTATTACCATCCAGGTGAAAACGTAAAACAATTCTAACGCCACACAGGCATCCAAACACATAAGTTTCTCCACTAATATTAATCCTTCCTTCTAAATTTTCTTAACTCCACTGCTTCTCTCAATCAAGTTTCACTCACCAAGAAATAGAGACAGATAGGACATAATCAGAAAGGTAAATTCTGAAACCTAAAAGACACAAACAACTGGTAAACAATGACCACTAAAACTATCCAAGATTTGCTTTATTCCTCATCTTAGCTGACTGACCCTATCACTGGTGACATCAGAAGTCGCTCCAGGGAGCATTGCTTCCAATGGCTCCCAGGACCACACCCCGTGAACTCTGTACTCCCTCGTTCTCCTGCCGTCCATCTCATCTCATTTTAACTCCCTCTGGCTCTTGAATGTTTTTACGATGGAATGTTCAGGTGTTGTTGTTTATTTCTCTCTTTTTTTTTTTTTTTACTTCTTTCTTTTTTTGGTTTGTCTGTTTGTTGATAGGGCCTCATTATTTGGCCCAGGCTCTTCTGGAACTCACTACATAAGGGCTTTGTTTTGAACTTCCCTTTTAATCTGCATTTGCTGCCTTGGTGATCTCTGGTATCAAGATTTTAAAACTACCTAACAAATACTTTCCAAATTTCACTTCTAGTCAGGACCTCTTTCCTCCAATAAATTTGCATCAATTTAACTGCAAACTCAACATCTCCACTTAGGTACCCGAAGCATATTACAAGTGGCTTCCAACATACCAAACTCTTGATCACTCTGCAAAGCCGTATCTTCCTAAGGTTCACCATCTTGTCTTCTACTCTCTCGCTCCATATTTAACTCATTAGCCAGTGTTGACGGTTCTGTCTTCAGAGCGCAGAATTTTCTGTTGCTCCCTTGTTTCTGTCCCTCATTACCATCTGGTCCAAGCCTTAGCCTCTTTCTAGCCCGCTTCATTGCAAAAGCACCTGAATTACTCCTTCTGCCTTTGTTCTCTGACCTCATCTCCATCTCTCAGCTGTAATTTGCATCACTGTACCACACTAGCTTCAGACACACCAGGAGTAGTCAGCCCTCTAAGACTCTAAATCATAGTCTCTGAGCTGGACTTCCCTGGGACATCCAGGTACCCACTTGGTCTCATAATTGTTGATCAACAATAATCTCAAGTGGTGACCCCATCAGAATAATCTCCAAGGATGCCTCTCCGCCCCACACTCTTTAGCTTTCCAGTCTTTTCACCACAGCAGTTTTCACACTCTATAAACTTACTAATTTAGGTCATTTCTAATTTCTTCCAACTAGAATGAGGTATAAGAATTCTTCTTTTTTATTAATATCTCCCAGAACTGAACACATAACAAGACAGTATAAATCTTGACCAAATAGTGAAAAGACTTGAATAACTGAGCACACATTAGTGATGGAAAGGAGGATTTGTTGGTAGTATACTGCAGCACTTCCCACACTGCAGCACACTGCAATCACCTGGGAGGCATTTGTAAAAATAGTAAAACACAAGTCACACCTCACAGCAATCAAATCTAAGTGTTTGGAGGTAGAAACCAGGTTTCAATATTAAAACAAAATAGGAAAAAATGTGGTGTAATTGTGTGACTATTTCTGAAATTTAGTTTTTACAAAGGGGAATTAATCAAATGATGAGAATGGCAATGAATACTATCATATGAAATGTATCAAATCATAATCTTTAAGAGAAGCTTATGAAGCAATACCATTATGTATGGAAAATAATCTGTTGCTCTCATGAAACCTTTTCTTCCTCTTTAGGGAGGTGGGTTTCTAACACCTGGATTCAAATGAATGATCCTCCTGTGTCAGCATACCAAGTAGCTAGAACCACACATGTGCACAACTGTGCAGGATCTTTGTTTTAATTACCCTGCCTGGCTCCAAGAAAAGAAAATGAAGCAGGTCAGAGTAAACATATTAATAGATTATTGGCATGAGCATGGACAGCTTCATGTGTGTGCTGCACAGGCATGAGGACCTACATTCATATCCCTGTCCATGGTTCGTGGAAAGAAGAGAAAAAGAGACAGGCACTGGGACTCGCTGCTCAGCTGGTCTTGCCTAGTCAGTGAGCTTTAGGTTTAACTAGAGACTAGTCTCAAAACTTACGTTCAAGAGTGACAGAGGATGATGTTAGACATCAAACTCTAGTCTGCTTGTGTACACATGCTGTCTGGCTGACCCACCATTCATTTTGATGGCCTGGCACCTTATTTTTTGAGATAAGGTCTTTCACTGGACTAGAGGTTGGCATCTCAGTTAGACTATGTCTGTCCCCTCAAGTGCTGCAGTTATGCATGTGTGCCACCCAGGTTCCGTATAAATGCTGAATCTGAACTCAAGTCCTGGTGCTAGAACAGTCAGCGCATTATCAACCAAGCCACCCAGTCCTACAAAATATGACTTTTCTATGTGAATTTTATTTTTTATTTTATAAATGTCACTGATGTCTATTTTTTATTTCTGTATGTACACACATGTGAGGGAATGCAGGTGCCCACAGAGATAAGAAGCAGCTATCAGATCCCTGGGAGCTGGAATTACAGGTGTTTGTGATCTCCCTAATGTGGATAAGAAAGTGAACTCAACTGCTAAGCCATCTTTCCAGCCCCTGTGTGTAAATTTTATAAACCACTGTCAGACAATTTAGAAAACATTATAAAATTTCACTCAATTATAATGACAGTATTTTTTTTTTTATTTTGGGGGACTGGAGAGAGGGCTTAGCAGTTGAGAGCACTTGAAGACCCAGGTTCAGTTCTTAGCACCCACATGGCAGCTCATAAATATCTGTGACTCTTGTTCCAGAGGATTCAACACCTATTATGGCCTCCTAGGACACTGTACACACATTGTGCATATATGAACACACAGGCAAAAATCTCAATCATAGGTGGCTCATGCATTTAACCCCAGAACTTGAGAGGCAGAGGCAGGCAGATCTCTGAGTTTAAGACCAGCCTGGTCTACAGAGTGAGTTCCAGGACAGCCAGGACAGTTACACAGAGAAATCTTGACTCAAAGAAGAAGAAGAAGAAGAAGAAGAAGAAGAAGAAGAAGAAGAAGAAGAAGAAGAAGAAGAAGAAGAAGAAGAAGAAGAAGAAGAAGAAGAAAGCAATAGAAAAAAGCTCATTCATATAAAATTATTGAAAAATTTAAAGCAAAGTTAGAGAATTTTAAAATTTTGATACATTTTCACAAATGTCTATAGAATATTTAATCATTTTGACATTACTTCCTTAGCAGTTCCTCTAATACTGGATATTTCGTTTGGTTTTTGGTTCCTACTTACAGACACAGTACTGCCAATATAATAAAGGTTAGACATCGCGCTCAGTGGTAGACCCCTGCCTCGCGCCCTCAGCACCACACACACACATGGGCTGGAGGTGGCTCAGTGGTCGAGAGCACCAGCAGCTTTCTCAGAGAACTTGAGTTTGATTCCTAGCACACACTTGGAGGTTCACAATTGTCTGTAATTATGGTTCCAGAACATCTGACCCCTCTTCTGGCCTCTGTGGGCACCAGGCATGCAAGTGGTGCACAGCTGCACATGCAAGCAAAAAAACTCATACACAACAAATAAAATTAAATTAAAAAAGTAAACATTTTCTTCTTTTAGAGAAGTTTACCAGTGTTTATTACTCATAATACACACAGTGGAATGGCTTTCTAGTGTTCTCTTCTGCTTTCCACAAGTCATGCCCTGAGGACTCACTGTGCAATGAGGCTCAGCTTCTGCTTACTGCTTTTTTTTAATCTTTCATTGAAAAACTATCCCTGAATGAAACGTAAAAGGAAAAAGCATATAGAAAAAAAAAGATGAATAATCTCACTATTCAAAGATAAAACTACTAAAATCAGGGGCATATCTTTGAAACCTATTAAAATCTGAGGGTGAGACCTGGGGAATCTTTTTGGTTTTTTTACAGAGACAAGGTTTCTCTGTGTAGCCTTGGAGCCTGTCCTGGAACTCACTCTGTAGCCCATGCTGGCCTTAGAACTCACAGAGATCCGCGTGTCTCTGCCTCCAGAGTGCTGGGATTAAAGGCGTGCGCCACCACTGCCCAGCTGAGACCTGGGGATCTGGATCAGCATTAGGACAACTGCCTACCATGCACTACCCAAAAACTAGTTAATTAAGAGAGGTTAAACTTACTGTCTTGATACTGTTTTCTTCTGAGTGGCATTTTTATCAGGTGACCCATCTAAAATGCCTTTTCCAATCTCAGACCAAACCTAAAAACAGGAGACCATGTAAGTACTATTGTGCATAGATCTCCCCACAACGCTGAGCAGAGGAAGTTGTTGAGTATTGAAGTCCTTCCTCACCAGCGGACCTGAGCATCTAAGCTCTTTCTTTTCATCTGGCTGTCCGATCATGTGACCCACAGTTTCTGAGAGCAGGGCCCAGACAGTTTTTTAATGACTTCAATCAAGGCACTTTCAAACTAGTCTCAGCTGGCATATGAAAAGTTTCTTTTCTTTCTTCTGTTTTGTTTCTTGAGACAGAGTTTTTCTGTGTAGTCCTGATTGTCCTGGAACTTGCTTTGTAGACCAGGCTGGCCTCAGACTCACCGAGATCCGCCTGCTTCTGCCTCCCGAGTGCTGGGATTAAAGACGTGTGCCACCACTGAAAAGTTTCTTTTTAAAAGAAGCACGCAGGGTAGAGGCCGCAGCTTGGGTAGTATGGCGCTTGCCTAGCTAGCATCTAACAAGCTTGGACCCTGGCACCAACTGCGCCTTAGGATGACGGCCCACGCCTCTAACCCCAGCACTTACAAGTTCAAGGTCATCCTTGGCTACGTAGAAACCAGCCTGGGTTATATGAGACCCCTGCCATATGTCCCCCCTCCCCAAACCCAGGCCAAAACCAAGAAGAAGAGGAGAGCAAAGGGAAACAGAGACTGAAAAGGACTTGGCAGCAGAATGAGTCCTCAGGTTTTTACTGTATATATGTAATCCCCTAAGATTCAGACATGAGGGAATTAAATAAATAACAGGTAATTATCAATTTTTATTTCACTTGAGATATTGATAAATATTTACTAAGCCAAGGAAACGTTAAAATTTAGTCTAAGATTTAAAGAAAATAAACAGAAACAGCTTCTAATCTTTCAAAATTGGATCATTATACAAGAAACAAATCTTTAACCTAGTAAGAATTCAAAAACTCTGAAAAAAAGTAATAGAAAAAACACGCTAATGAATGGATAAATATTTATACAGTAACAGAGTTTAATCAAGTGTTTCTAATACCCACCTTAAAATTATTGCAAGCCAAGTAAGCCAGGAGTGGCACATGCCTTTAATTACAGCACTCAGGAGGCAAGGAGGTAGAGGCAGGAGAATTTCTGAGTTTGAGGTCAGTCAGTTTACATAGAGAGTTCCAGGACAGCCAGGGCTACACAGAGAGACCCTGTCTCAAAAAACAAAAACCCACAAAAATTATTAATGTGTACATTTCAGAACATATCAATGTAAGATTGGAGATGGCTCAGTTAGTATGAGGAGCCTGATTCCAAGAACCCACACAAAAACGTGGAGGACTGGAGAAAAGGCCCCATGGTTAACAGTGCTCACTACAGTGCGACAAGCAAAACCCCTCTAACTCTAACACCCACTTCTAGGCTCCATGAATGTACAGATGCACCACATGCAAAATCATGTGCATACACTAATGATATAAATAAATAAATAAATAAATAAATAAATAAATAAATAAAACAAGTAAATAAAATAAATATTTTAAGTATGTGTACTGGCTAGTTTTATGTCAACTTGACACACGTTAGAGTCATCAGAGAGGAGGGAACCTCAACTGAGAAAACGTCTCCATAAGATCCAGCTGTAAGGCATTTTCTTAATCAGTGATTGATGTGGAGGGCCCAGTCCATTATGGGTGGCACCACCCCTGGTTTGGTGGTCCTGGGTTCCTTAAGAAAGCAGGCTGAGGAAGCCATGAGGAGCAAGCCAGTACGCAGTACCCCTCCATGGCCTCTGCATCAGTTCCTGCCTCGAGGATCCTGCCCTGTTTGAGTTCCTGTCCTGACTTCCCTCAGCAATGGACTACAAGTTGAAGTGTAAGCTGAATAAACCCTTTACTCCCCAACTTGCTTTTGGTAATGGTGTTTAATCACAGCAACAGTAGCCCTAAGACAGTGGGCTTGGGAATGCCCAACTGTAACTGTAGCACTGGCAAGGTAGATACAGGAGAATCCGTTGTTAGGCAGACTGAGGAGCTTCAGAGACATGAAAAGACCCTATGAAGGAGATGAATGACAGTCCTAAGGATGACATCTGAAGTTGTCTTCTGGCCTTCCAACACACATACACATACACACACATATGCACATGCATCTGCCAACACACATGTAATATTAAATAGTGACATGGTAGTTACTTTGTTTAGAACACATTGCTTTAACTATTAAACTGGGCGTGGTGGCATATGACTTTAATCCCAGCACTTGGGAGGCAGAGGCAGGCAGATCAGATCTCTGTGAGTTCGAGGCCAGCCTGGACTACAGAGTGAGTTCCAGGACAGTCAGGGCTGCATAGGGAGAAAGAGACAGAGAAAGAGAGAGAAAGAGAGAGGAAAAAACTATTAGTGGACTTAAATAATGCAAGGAATGGTTGCTCAAATCTGAGAAATGGTGGAGTTTATGACCTAAATATGATTTCAAAAAAGAAGTTAATCTAATGTTCATGTTGAAACCAACTTAAGAACTCCACATATGAATATAGGAAAGACAAAGTTACTCAATTTAGACTGATTTAACCTTGCTCCTAATCATGTTCACCTCATTAACGTCGTCATGGTTCACTGATTGTGTTGAGTATCTTTCTATGTAGGGCACAATCTAGTTCTATTAAATATAGCTTTTCTCTTTGTTCTAGAAGTCAATAGCACTTCTATAACACACTGGCTAAGTATTAAATTTTTTTTACTTAATCATACACTTTTTATATTTCAAAATGTGTTTGCCTAATAAGAAAAGAGATCTTAACATAATACAAAAAGCTCCACTTATCACCCCTTCCACTGTTCTTTTTGGGTCAAAACAAAGATGCTTACATATTGAGAGGCACACAGATGGGCAGACAATTCAGTTGGTAACATGCCTGTTATGCAAGCATGAGAACCAGAGTTGTGACACACACCTACAACCCTATGGTGGAGGTGATGATCAGACTCCTGAAGCTCACTGACCACAGAGCTCAGGACTCAGCGAGGGAAACTATCTCAAAAGTAAGATGGGATAGATAAGAGGAAGATATTGAATATTAATCTTGGGTCAGAACATAGATGAGCATATGTATACAAACAACACATACATACACACATACATGCACATATACACCTTCTTGAGAGATAAAGTCAACATTCAACTATGCAATCTGATGAAACAATCATCTTAAATGTTGCCTTTGACTCACTGTGCCATGAATCATTCAAACGTACTACCCAGTACCATCTGTGTGACAGACTTCGAAGCAAAACCAAGCATATGCTGGCTCAGGGGTACATGCTGGGTCTCTGGGTAGGACAGCCATTTATCTAATATCTCTTCAGAAAGCTGGAAAGAGCAGAAAGATAAGACTTTCCTTTCTCTCTCTCTAAATCTTAAGAAGGAGTCAGTAAGATGGCACATGCCATCTACACAACTGTGTAGCCAAATTAAACATTCAGGTGTCTCAGGTGTGTCTCAACCTGTGATTACATCTTCAGGGTTTTGGTCTTAACTTCAGCAAAAGAAAGGATTAATTTCTCAAACAAGACAGAATGACCACAACAATAAACACAGAAAATATAAGCTAAAAACTCAAGATGGAAAAATCTTAAACCTAACGGACATTAAGCAGAACAAAATAGTAATACCTGATTTCAGCCAGTAGAGATTTCCTGAAGTACCTGCGACTCAACATCAAACATGAAGATGGGAAAGTGCTAGACATTGCTCTAAAGAGAGGACCCTCTCAGATCCTTTGCCATTTTTTCTCTTAACATATGTTTATCAAATCCTCTGTGAAATAAAAACAGTATGTACTAAAAGACTACAAACTTTAGAGCAAAAAAACAAAACTACAACAAAAATAAAAAAACAAAACAAAACCAAAAACCCACCTTGATTTTTACCTTTGATTGTGACCCTGCAAAGCAAAGTCACTCCCTGTAATTTGTCTAACCTAAAGTTCAGAAGCTCTACAGTTAAGCTGGGACAACACCTCCTACCTTTCATGGTTGTGAGATGATAGACTCCTGTCACATGAACCAGTAGAGGCTTTCTGAACCAGTAAATGCAAAGTCCTTAATGTGACACTTATTAAAGTTATGTCTCTTTTTCTGCTACCTCTATTAAATTCTATTAAAGTTTCATTCCAGATTAAGGAATTACAATTAAGTTTTGTGACCAAGAGAATAAATATTCAAAATAAAAAGATTTAACATTTCTTAGGAATATACCTCCTTAAAGGGAAACTTTTGGAATATAAATTTATCTTTGGGAAAATACAAGGAAGTCTTTAAGAATTCCAAAGTGTCAAGACTAATCAATAGAGCCAGTTGACATTTCTTATAAAAACTTTAATGTACTACAATGCAACTTTCAAGCTGACAGTGTAGCTGGGTGTTTGGTCACATGCCCAGCATGTACTGGGGTCCTGGGTTCAACATCCAGCACTACAAAACAGATAGATAGGACAGAAACATGAATTCTGTGCCTCCAACAAACCAACCCACAGACAGCAGTCTCTCTCCGCCTAATATTTAGGTGCTCTAGGAAGATTAAGTGGAGAGCGTTAGAAACCATTTCTTAGTTTAACACTGTACACTGTGTGCAGGAATCTCATGCACTCCTGCTCTGCCCTGTTCAGGTGTGAGTCTGAGAAGCAGCCCCCTGGAGCTGCCTGACCCAAGCCCCACCACTACTTACAAGCAACTGGAAGCAGAGCCTGTATGGGGGTTGGTGCTGCAGAGTTTGGGAGAATTCACTTGGAGTTCAGAACACATGTTCTAAGAGGATGCAACTTACTGAATCAGGGTGTCTATTTGTGTGCATGCCCACAGGTAGACCACATGCTCAGAAAGACCCCAGAAGACACTAAGCTTTTACATCTGGCAAGCATCAACATCTGTACAAGCAGGAAATAAAAGCTAAGGTTGGATATAAAGAGCTTGGGTAAGTATTAAAACAGAACTACCAACATAAAGTCAATCTATTACCACGAAAGAGTTTTCTTCTTTTTCTTCCTTTTCTCCTCTCTCTCTCTTTTTAAGACTGGATTTCTCTGTGTAGCCTGTGCCCAGCTTTCCTCCTTTTCTTACTGATGTCAAATTTGGTGGGTGAATCAACACCCTGACTGGGCACTAAGCTATGGGAACAGATACTTCGGCAGCTTCATTTGACCAAGAACAGACCCCACAAGGATAGTTTAGAAAAGACACTAAATGAGAAACTAATAATTACCACACTGGCAGCAAATGCAAACTCCCGGGCAGGTGGAGAATCTGACATCAAGAGTTGCCCCATATAAATGTAAAGTGTACAGTTTTAAATTAAAAAAATGAGGCATACACACACACACACACACACACACACACACACACACACACACACACACACACGAAGAAGAAAGTCTGGCAGTCCACAGGAAATAAAGACCTGATGGAAAGCATCTATGAAGAAGCTCAGGCAGCAGACTAGAGAACAGGCCTTTCTCTTGTGCTCTTCTCTTTGCTTGTCTTGTCCACTTTCAATATGATAGTTTTGTTTTATCTTATTATAGTTTATTCTATTATATTTTATTATCATACCTTAGAAGCCTGTTTGTTTTCTTTTTCTTTTTTTTCCCACATTTAATTTTTTATTATTGCATTATAAATAGTACCATTCAAAATTTCCACCTCCTCCGCTCCTCCCATTTCCCTCCCGCTTCCCCACTCCCCCTCCCCTTTTCCCCTCCAGTCCTAAGAGAGGGCAGGTTACCCTGCCCTGTGGGAAGCCCAAGGCCCTCTCGTCTCCATTCAGGCCTAGGAAGGT